>PVKA01005121.1:0-31903 GCA_004027165.1 Ctenomys sociabilis
CTAAATTTCCTGGGGCTTTCTTTTAGTTTCTGGTTATCTTGCACCTGAGTACTTGCATGCAGCCTTGCATAGCCCAAGGTTACAAGAAGTTAAAGCCCATTTAATTTCCTTTTGAAGTCTTCTCTGTAAGCTAACTTTGTTTACAAGAATTAGTGAGGCAGGAATTTTATTTTAGCAAACAGCAAGAAACAGCCACTAGTTACTAAACAACTTAGAACAGGGGTGAGTATGCATTTTTACACAACAGAAAACAAGATTTACACTTACGGTCTAAAATGTGAGTTGACCCATTACAACCTGAGCCCTGAGAAGGCGACGGAGACTGAGCGTAGATAGGACTTGAGGTGATCCTCCTGTTTTCAGCCTCCCAAGCTCCGGGATTATAGGCGCATGTCACCCCACCCAGTATCAGTTGTAGTTACATGGCACCCTGGGGTGGGGCCGGCAGGACACGCTATGGATTGAACCCTGGCTCTGGCCACTGAGCACAGTAGCTGGCTCAATACTTGTCTTTCATTGACTGCTTGACAGACTGAAGAAACAAGACCTGAACACTTAAACACAAAGACAGATGATTTAAACAGTATTGAGACAAGTTTAGTAAGTTTCTTTCTCCTCAGTACCTCACATGGTAAGTTGTATGGACATTTATTATTTGTAAAAAATGAATAATAACAGCAAATAATATAGAAAGGGGGTAAGTGGGATAATGTACAAATGGTTTGTGCAGCTTCTGGGATCTGATTATAGTGTTTCAGCTAGATTTTGTAGTTCTTTGGGTTACTCTTGTTTTAAATGTATTTGGTAGACGGTGTCACTATGCAGCTCAGATTCATTGTGATCCTCCTGTTTTCAGCCTCCCCAGAGCTGGGTTAGAGGTGTGCACCGCCACGTCCAGTCTCAGTGGCTGAGCCATCTGACCAGACCCTGGCTTTTGAAATATGAGTAGTGCAACTAAATTTTAAATTAAAAAAAATTATTACTTAAATAACAATACATGGTTAGCACCTGCTATATTTGACTAAGTACCTCTAGAATAAGAACACCCCCCCAGTAATAAAGAAATAAGTAGGCTAATAGAAAATATTATATTAAAATAATAAACAATCTAGTAAAGTATTACACATAAGAATAACAAAATGCAAGGCAAGAGACACAACAAATATAGAAGAGGAAGGACACACAGAAACATATAATTGGATGGTGCCCATAAATAAAAATACCAGTAATTATAGTAAGAGAACAAAATAAAGATTTTTAGTCTAAACTGAAACAACAACATTTTGCTTCTAAGAGGCATACCAATAAACAGAGAAACATTCAAAGGTTACAAACAGACTAGAATAGAGAAAACACTGACCATGCAAAAACTAAGTAAAACAAAGTCGGTAGAGCTAAATTGACACCAGATAAATAGTCCTTAAGCCAAAATGCTGCTAAAGAAAACAAAAAGCATTTCATAGTGATAAGAATGTTTACTTCATTAAAAAAAGCCTAACAATTTGTTGGTGTAGTCCTAATATCCTTAAAATAGACATAGCAAAAGGTGATAGGACTGAAAAAGAGAGATAGAATAGTCATTGTAGCTGGCTCAATACTTGTCTTTTATTAACTGATGGAACAGACTGAAGAAACAAGACCTGAACACTTAAACACAAGACAGATGATTTAAACAGTGATGAGACAAGTTTAGCAAGCTTCCTTCTCAGAATCTCCACATGGTAAGTTGTACGGGCATTTATTATTTGTAAAAGTGAACAATAATAGCAAATAATACAGAAAGGGGATAAGTGAGATAATGTGTAATTGGTTTGTGCATCTCACTTCTGGGATCTGATCACAGTGTTGTAGCTGGATTTTGCAGTTCTTTGGGTTACTCTTGTTTTAAATGTATTTGGTACACGGTCTCACTATGCAGCTCAGATTCATTGTGATCCTCCTGTTTTCAGCTTTCCCAGCACTGGGATTACATGTGTGTGCCACCATGTCTGGTCACGGTGGCTGGCTCAGTGCACTTGGGGGCTGGGACCAGCGAGGAATGTGGTGCTGGGGATTGAACCCTGGTCCCTGTGCTTGCCTAAGCAGATGCTCAGTTCACTAAGCTATGTTGCCTGCCCTTCCTTGGGGTTTTAAAAAAGGATTTTTCACAAAATTTCCATATCCACGATGTAACATTATCTTCCTTTAATAGATAAGGAATGTGAGCTTAGCTAGATAAATTACTATCAGTTTCTCAACTAATAAGTTGGTGTGGCAATGCTAACTCTCAAGTCTTTTGATTCCAAATGCTCTTTCCACTAAGATGTTAAAACAAATGGTGTGTTAAGACCTTTAGCAAGGGACTCTGTATTCAGAAGGGACCTGCTGCTCTGTTTTGTGCTCCTGTTCCCTGTTTTTTTCAGGAGGGTTTTTGGGTAGTGAAATAGATGAAGTCTGAAGACCAGGGTTTGAGCAATCTTGGCTGATACTGATCAAGACACATACGTCTTCATGATCCTGTTTCCTCATCATTAAAGTAGGGGTAGTGTTGCCCAGCTGATAAGTGTTACATAACAGATGCAATATGCATTTCCTGGGTTATATAAGCACCTCAAGATCTCTTTGGCTCCCCTTTATTTGCTCTGTAAGAACTGTAGAGTTTTCAACTCTGCATGATTTCAGTGTTATCTCAGAATCTTCTATTTAGGCCTTTTGAAAAATGGCAGAAAGAACTAGAAACAGGAAGAAATTACTCTGTGGGCAGGAATGTTGAATAAAATAAATATCTAAAAGAAAAGAAGTTGAAAAGGTACTACACAGGAAAATGATTTGTGAATTCTAAAGCCATAAGGAATGTATCAAGAAAAATATTGAGTTCCTCTTTAGTGTCTAGGTGTTAAAAAGATGGAGATAAATAGTGTATGGGCTGTGCCTGTCGGAATCTTATTATAATATTGTGTGATTTTTCCAAAGGCTCTAAGGATGATATTAAGTTGAAACAAATTTTTGAGGCAATAGTATCTGACAGAGTCATAATTTATAATTTATTGTGGGAATTCATCTTAGGTTCATGCTTCAAATAG
Organism: Ctenomys sociabilis; assembly: GCA_004027165.1. Taxonomy (NCBI): domain Eukaryota; kingdom Metazoa; phylum Chordata; class Mammalia; order Rodentia; family Ctenomyidae; genus Ctenomys; species Ctenomys sociabilis. The sequence goes on from PVKA01005121.1 coordinate 3,063, forward strand.
AGGATCCAGACTTCTTTAACATGAAAGTGTACAGAAATCATCTGGGAACCTTGTGAAGATTCAGATTCTGATTCAATCGGTTAGGTAGGGATATGACGGTCTACATGTCTAACCAGGTCCCACATGACACCAGTGTTGCTGACCCAAGGAGCACCGTCTGAACACTAAGATCTTACATACTTGCTAAAAAAGATTAAGGGGTTTATTTATTCTGGGGTAGCAGGATTTATTAAAAACAATGACAACTTTGGAAATGTTGAACAGAAGAGTAATTAAGTAAAAGGACTTCAGGAAGCTCACAGCATTGATGGAGCTGCTGCAGAACATTGTTTAGAAAAGTGCGCAGGATAAAGGAGAGAGATAAGGCATTGCTAAGATCATCTCAAAAACAGTCTGTGCAGCACTGTACTAGCCCCAGCTCTGCTAGATCCTTTCACAGCAGTGCCAGGCCCCTGGCTGCCACAGAGGTGCCAAGTGAGGTCTTACTGGTCGTAAACTTCTATGTCACTCTCCAGAGAGGTTTTAAGTCCCATTTCTTAGCCAGAATCCATTAAGCTAAAATTACAATCCTCTTCCTAAATGCTGGACTTTGTCTTCAGAGTACACATAGCCCTTCCTCCCTATCCCTCTGAGAGCTTCCCACAGATTGGAAGGGAATAGATATGTTGGTATAGAAGATACAGAAATGTCAAATGTCACTACACCTTCAAACCTTAGCGAGTTAATAGAAAGTAGATACATGGGACCCTAAGTATCTGTTTGATAACTGGAGACTGAAGTACCCAGAGATGGTAACCTAGAGTTAGTGGGGAAAGGTAAAAATTAGAATATTCAAACTAACTCCAATTCTCAATCCATCCACTTACATAATTCCTTGAGGACTTTTTCTTTGTCACTAATTTATCCTTTTTTAGGTGCTTAACACAGAAGAGTAGCAGACAATAGGCTTTGAAAGCCGGTGCCATTCCAAGGTCTGTAATGGAGACACTGGTGGATAAACAGAGACAGTGTTACAAAGGTATGAGTTGTGACAATACAGTAACGAATTGATTCAAGGCAAAAATTAGCAATCTCTGTAAATCATAGAGGCTATAAAAGGGGAAATGAATAGAGAGAAAAGGATTTCTATGTTACATGAAATAAAGGAAGCGTTTTAAATGAATTCACCCTAATAGGATATGGATGAAACAATTAAAATTTGAAAACAAAAATTCAGAGGTAAAGTATTTTCCATTGTCTCTTTAAGAATTATCAAATAATTTTTTTTTAAAAAAGGTACATAAACATGCACTCAGTCACAAGTATTTCCTTCATGGCTCAGCCTTTGAGATTCCAAGTTATTTTTGGTGCCAGATTTTAACCCAGAGGAAGTTTTATGGCTGAGTTACTCCCTCACCCTGACAGCAAAGGTTACAATGGAAATGCTGACACAGTTCATGCCATGGCAACATTTGTGAGTCTTGTTTTGTTAAAACAATAAACAACTTTTGTTCAAGCACAAGTGGTGTTAAAAAACAGAAAAGGGGCCCTTTCCTGTGTCTAATGTCTAATCTCTGTCTGCTGTTTCCTTGCCCTGGCTCTGATCCTGAGTTTGCCCAGTCTCATGCATTTGTTCGTTGGAAAGCAGCTCTTGTACACCAGCTCCACTTGAAAAGGGCAAGCAAACACCAGGAGAGGGAGCTCACACCTCCACCGGCTGCAGTGGATATGGAATGAGCACACCTTCAGAGCGTGGGGTCTATTCATAACAGGCAATAGAACCTGTGTTTTCAAATTCCTAATTGACTTTGTAGGTATTTTTGTGCCAGATAATTATCTAATAAACTACATGTATTTCTCACTTTTATTTCCAAGTAATGCAGTGGGGTCCAAACAATACCTCATGTGTATACATACACTGAGCAGATTCCACGCAGACCCAAAGGTCATTTCCCTGCACGGTATAGGCAGCAGACCGGTTGCAGCTGGTTAATGCTTTTCACACTTGGCATCTGTGGAGGGAGTCTTTGGAACTCTACGAGGTGTAAGGTCACAGGGAAAACAAGAGTACTCTGCTCTTTTCATCCAAAGTGACACTGAGCACAGCGTTTGCAAATGATGTGAATGTAGCAGGAAAGCAAAAACCACTTAAAATGCAGCTTTTCAAAGAATATCAATGAAACAGACTTGAAATAGGAAGGACATCAGAGCAGATACGATGAAATCCCCAAGAAAACACACTTAAAAGCTTTACATTGATAGAAATTTACTGAAAATACCAAGTGGGAAAGAGATGTTTGGGAGGTAACATCAGGCTGGAGGCAAAAGAACATGAATTGGTGAGAAATTTTCCATTGGCCAGAGAAGGACCTGAACTCACCAGAACAAATGAGCCTGAATTTCCTCTGCTAATTAAATTATATGGGGAGGCTTTGCACTTGCAACTTCCAGCTACCAAGTTCTATCAGTTGTAAGCAGTCATTTTCCAACTGAGCTAGAGATTAGAATCACCCAGAACATACCCCCTAAAGAGTTCATCAGAAGTTCTTGAGGGCCTGAGGGTCAGATGCACACAGTGTTTTTAAAGCTCTCAGGTGATTCCAGGGTGCAGCTGAGGCTGTAAACCTCTGAGTTCAAGGGATGCAGCAACCCCGGAAACACTGACCTTTCAGCTAGAAAAACTACAGATGTTTGTGGCAAGACATTTCCTCAGGGCACTTTATTGGCCCCCTTTGACTGTTACCATCATTTAAAAGTTAGTTCTGTGGCTCACAGCCCATTTAGTAGAATGTCTATTGCAGATGTTTGAAGGACATTCACAAATAGAGGGCTCCAAACCATTTCTTCTTTAACAAGTACCAGCAGGGCCTTGTTTAAGTAATGCTCAGCACTGATTAACTTTAATCCCCCTGAAATTACCATTTCTTTTTCTCTTCTATAAGTGAGCTGACCTTTGGAGGCACAAAGCCACATGGTAGACAGCAGCAAATTGGCACTGGGACTAATTGAGCTGTACATCAGACTACTACAGGCTCCCTCTCATGAACTTAGTGCAACTGAAATTAAGGCTGGGTGGTTGGTTATTTCAGCCATCTGAAACATTGTTCTTAATTCACTCAATTCGCTCTTCATCAGCTGTTTTCAGGGCCAAAATGCTGCAGAAAGTGGATAACAGTTGGGATACAGGAAGGCCAAAGACCAGCAAAGACTCAATAAAAGTCTGTGGAAACAGTCTTTTTAATATCATTTAATGTTTCATGTTTTAGAAGCATTTTCATGATAATGAACTATTACTATGGACAAAGGGTTGTAGGCCCATGAATTGCATACATATGTGCATGCTGGTTTTCTGGTTCACTTATAGGAAGCATCGTTTCAGTCCTCTGTCTCTTACCACTTACCTTCTGCTCCTTATTAACTCACTTGTGGGAGAAATATGTGCTGTGGCTGTCCTAGTCCAGCACTGCCCATGCCCTCAGATGGTATTTGAAATGCTTTGGAAGTTCTTCGAAGAACCACAGACTCTTGATGGGTGTTAGGCACTGCCCTACTCAACTGGAGCTAAATTCCTTGGTCACCTCATGTTCACATCTGTCAGACAGATGACCCCTCCTCTGTACTCCAATCTGGATTGATCAAGCAAGGTTCTCAAAACTTTTGATTTTCTTTTTTTTTATGGTGGAACTGGGGGGTTGAACTCAGGCCGTTGCACTTGACAGGGAAGCGCTTATTCCACTGAGCCATCCCCTTAGTTTTCATTTTGCATAAGACATATCATCAAACTGAGTACCTCATGCTCAAGCTCTAGTTCTCTGGGAGTAATCTCTTAAGTAATAAAAGGTTCTTTGTGAGCAGACATGAAGAGACAGTGAAAATCCTGGCTTGGTGCTTGAATTATCTATGTAGAATAATTTAAGTGAGACAATAGGTATAACCTATTTGTACTTATCATGATTTATTATTGACAAAGAAGTTTTTTAGGGATAATCTCATTGATTTCTCACAATTTCTTGTGAAAGAATCAGAACCCACTACTTCTGGCCAAGAAACCTAGTCAAAATATGACCTTATGATATCTGAGTTCTTCATTAGGTCACTTTTGAAGTTGAATTGAGACTTCCTATTCATAAGCCTAATTGAAGCTCCTTGGGTATGGCCCAATCAAAGCTGTGTCTGGAATTGCCTGATGGAGGCCAGCCTCCATCACCAAAGGCTTTCCAGCTATTGATCTCTTGCTTCTTTACAATAAGCTATTCCTTTAGTTGATTTTTAGCATAACAGCCAAATTCATTCAGGAAGCTATAAGTGGTTTCTCTCTTCTGCAAAAGGCAGGTCAAAAAGGTCACAGTCTGGGAAGTGATAGGGTGACCTGTGAGCTGGTAGTGACCACTGATTGGTGGGTTTATGCTAGGGCATGAGGTTATGCAAGGAGCTGCAAGTGGTGCTAACCCGGGTGTGGAGGAAGCAAGGGGCAGATTCTGAAAGGATCTCCTTGCTTTTGTCAGATGGTTAAGATTCTCTTATATGAGAACTTGTTTGGCAAAAAAAAAAGAAGAAGAAGAAAGAAAAAAAAGAGCTAGGCATGGTGGCGCAGGCCTGTAATCCCAGCATTCGGGAGGCTGAGGCAGGAGGATTGTTGTGAGTTCAAGACCAGCCTGAGTTACAAAGTCAGCTTAAGGCCAGCCTGAACTGCATAGTGAGACCCTGTCTCAAAAAGACAAAAAAAAAAAAAAAAAAAAAAAAAAAAAAAAAAAAAAAAAAAAAAAAAAAAAAAAAAAAAAAAAAAGAGAACTTGTTTGGGACTAAGTACCATGTGTGCATTGGACATGATATATTCAACTGAGTTTCAGGAGAAACAGGTGAACCTAAAGAAATTCTAGAGACCAGGTCTTGTATCATTTGGAAAATTTATAATTTTTGATGGAAGGAAATGGGTATCTCAAAGGTTAAGACTATATTTGAGAGTCTACTTCTAATTACTACTTTAAAAAATTTAAAATCTTATTTGTTTTAAAAATTCCAGATTTATAGCAAAAGGGACCCTATACATATTATCTGGAAAATTATATATGGTGCATTACTGGAGGTGATGGTAGGAATCTAAATATACTATTATAACAAAGACATTATTATTTTTAACTATGATAATAGGAAAGGACGATGAACAGTTTTTATGAGAAAAAATAATTTTTGATATCATCTTCATGATATTGTTAAAAAGTTCTTTGTGGTTTCAGGCGTTCCTTTATCTTTCATTTATTATGTCATTGGTTATATTCTACAAAGTGATTTTTTTAATACCAACTATTTGGTTGTCATAAAAATGTCTATGAAATAGGAGACATAGACCTAACTCAAAAGCCCATATACTTTCCCATATCCCGTACTTTCTCAGTAGATAGACACTATTGCTTCATAAATTAATCATAAGTTGATGCTTTTCACATGTTTTAAAGATCTTGGTCCTGACACTGCTCCTCCAGAAGACTGGAGAGGTTACTCAGAGGAGAAGGTCAAGTTGTTACTAGACTTATGGGCTTCCCTTTTTCTCTGTGTATTTTACTGCAATTAAAAACTTTGATGGTGGGGCCAGGGAGATAGCTCAGTAGAATAAACGTTTGCCCAGCAAGCGCAAGAGTCTGAGTTCAATCCCCGATTCCACAAAAACAAAACAAAACAACTTTTATGGCCTCTGTTACATGATTTATTGGCAATGCTGCTTATCCCACATTTCATAATCCTAAATCTTAAAAGACAACAACAAGCTGTACTTAGTCCTGGGAAAATTTTATTACAACCAAATGCCTAGATAACAAGAGAAGTTGGGCAGGTCCTCTGAGTACTATTTATGTTCAAGGTAGACCTTATGTTTATTAACATAAGACCAGGCCCATCTTTCAGAAATACCAATTTCATGGAAGAGATTGCAATTAAATGTGCAATGTGATACACACTAAATATCAATATAACAAGTGTAATGAGTAAAAAGTAAGGATTGATTTTTCTTAGTTTTATCAGAAATCTTTTTACAGGTGACATACAATGTAAGTTTTAAAAGATGAAGTGAGTTTCATGAAGCTTTGCAATGAGCAAAGTTATAAGGGCTTAACGATGCTAGGCTTTTTTAATTAATCAATTAATTTGGTACATTGTGTCACTATGCAGCTTGGACTCGTAGTGATCTTCCTGTCTCAGCCTCCCCAGTTTTGGGATTACAGGCGTGCTCCACCATGCCCAGTTTCAGTGGCTGGTACAGTATGTCTGAGGTTCCAGGGTCAGGTGGCATGTGATACTAGGAATTAAACTCTGGTCCCTGGGCTTGCCTGGCAGGCACTTAGACCATGGAGCTATCTTCCCAGCCCCAGTGTTAGGCTTTTTAAAGGAACTTATTTAAATATAATACATATATTATAAAATGTTTGTGAAGAAATTCAGGAAATGAATATGGGAAGCCGTATCAGACTGGTATTATGAGTTCTTCGATGTCAGACAATGTCTGTGTTTAGGGTTTTTTTTAGAAGGAAAACCTGGTACGCTGAGATAGAAGGTAGGAATTATCACCTCCCACAAATAAAGGCCCTAGGATCACAGGCCAACTGTGATTAAGATGTACTCATGGTAGTTGATGATGATCTGAGCCAAAAACTAATATGTTATACAACAATCAGGTAGGCTTTTTAAGAAATCATCCTATAATATACATGATAAAACAAATGTGCCAACTCTCACAGATTTTCTTAATTGATACCTTCATGGAAATCACCCATGGAGCTTGGGCAGTGCAGAGTCTGATTCAGCAAGTCTGGACGGAGGCTCAGTTGTTAAAATTTCTAGTTAGTTCTCTGATCAAATTAGGGCCCATGAATGGTTATTTGGTTAGAAATGTTCTTTTGCACTGAACAAAGCCCAGGTTTTGGAGTTTGTTTTCTAGACTCAGTGGTCTTTGGATTTGCACAATACAAGCAAATTGTTTAACTGTGCTGAATATTTTAGCTATGATATACTTGTCATTTTAGGAAGGCTTTTATGTCATTTTAACATAAAGAATTTGTTTAACCTAAAATAATCATAGACATGAACTCTACCAAGATCCTCCAGCAAATGGTCATGAAGCAGTAGAATTAGTATAAGACAAGTGAAACCATTTCAAATAAGATCTTTCTCCAGAAGTAAACTTTTAAACACTGAAAGAATGAATGAACTTGATTTTTAAACTTTGTCTTAAAGTTTGTAAAAGTCATAAAATGGACCATTTCAGTCTGAAAAATTTAGGTTTTGCCTGGGAAACTGGTGTTAATTTTATCAGGGCTTTCGATTGTGTCATTATTGGAAAAAGGTGTAGAATGTCCTAATCTGCTCACGTTGCTCAGTCTCCATAAACACCTCAGAGCCTGTGGTACCACCAGCCAACCACTATTATCATATTTCCTGGACATTTCCAACTTACGAGCCATAAATTAGTTGTAGGATATTCTCTGGCTTTCCTTATTCACACCACCATTCTACTCTGCTCTTCCACTGTTTGCTCTCAAAAGCAGTACACGGATGTTTCACTGTGGTTTGAATTACTTAGAGATTGGGACATTTTGAGTTGTAAGAACAAGTTTGAGTTTTATATGTGAAAAATATTCTGGACAAAAATGATCTTCCTATTGAATCTCAGCAATAACAAATAATTTTAGTTTTTAAAAAATTTTCTTGCCACAGGATATCTGTTAGAGAAGATATTTCACTTTTGATTTTAATCACTGACCTAAGAATTTAAAACCAGGCCATTTTACTATTGTATTGTTATGATTAATGTGTACTTGCTATTTGCTATTTGCTTTAAGGTACTTCCTACTAATGAATAACCTAAAATAACAGAAAGAACTCAAACCATAAAGCAACAAAATAATCACCAAAAGAAAAACCTTTAACAGCAACAAAACTCTAAAGTCATTGAGACTTTCAAACTGGGTGTTGAAAGGATTTTCAGAAACAGATGACATACCATTTGCTTCAAAGATAAATTCCTGCCCATGAAAGTGTACATGTGCCTAGTGTATACAGAATGCAGGCTTTTGAGCATATATATGTTTTACATATGAAAAAGATAGAGTTATAATTTGCATTTTAAGAGTGCAAATATGGGATTACTTTGGAACCAGGTAATCATACCTGTATTTAGTTTAACCTTTCACAAAACAAAGAAAATAAATATTTCCATGTTTTAATTTAGGTAATAGTCCAATGTATACTGGGCATGCCATTATGAATAAGGATTAGTCATGAAATAAAACAATTCCAAGATTCCAATTCCTACAATAAAAAGTGAAGAAATAAATCATTTGTAATCATGGAATAAATTCTCAACTCAAGCATTTTGATAGGTGTTAGATTTCCGAAGAGGTTCGAAGACATTTTAAGGTATCATTTGCTACTAGGTGCATGAGATGGGAACTCCAAGTATACGTTAAATTTTCTTGAGGAAAAAAAAATATGTGATCATGTAAGGAGTGGAGGAGAAGTCAAAAAATTAGGATGGTTACTAGCTGAGTTACTATCTACCTTTACCTACCTCCTTGCAAACATGAGTAGGTATGGTTAAAATACTTTTCAGTGAGTTTTAATACCTCCTTTATCATGAGAATGATGCTACTGGTACTTTCTTTTCAGGGGTATTTTAGAGACTATCATGAAGTAGGTATATGAAAGTGCTTTGTGGGCATTGAATGCTACATAAAAATAAGGAAGGCACAGTGCTTATATTATTACCAAGAAGTTTAAGAAATAAGGATTTCACTTGTAAGATTTATTATAATTTATATATTTATGTTTGAAATTTTGTTTATTTGATACAAGATCTCACTACACAGCTTGGACTTGTAGTGTCTCAGCCTCTCCTGGGATTACAGGTGTGCTGGCCAACATGGTACACCTGGGGCTCCAGAGCTGGCACAGCATGTGGTATCAGGGATCAGACTTGAGTCCTTGTGCTTGTTATGTAGGCCTGTGGCAGCTTCGTACATCAGGGCAGGAACACATGGTAGAAGTAGTCTGTTCACTGCATTTGACAGAGAAGCAAAAAAGATATGAGAAGGGGCTAGAGTCCAATATCCTCTGTAGGGGCCTGCCTCCTCCACTGACCTAACTTCCTTTTACTACATTCCACTGCTGAATGCTTCTACGACCATCCGTATAGCAGCAGCACACACAGGCTGTTGACCAGTCTTTCAACACAGCTTTTGGGGAGCATTTGTAGACTATAGCAGCAAGTGTTTCACTGTGCTGTAGGGTGTAGACTAAGACAAGACTCAGCTTCTGATTTTGAGAAGCATAGCATGTACCAATTGTTGCTTAATGTCTGTTTAGAGCAGAAGTGGGGCACAGAGTGGATGTTCTCCATTGAGGTAGGGAAAAGAAGCCTATAATACAGGTTTCTGCTGTGCAGTCTCAGATACACTTTCATTTACGCATTGAGGTGATGCATAGGATATAAACTTTAAAAGGTCCATAGTTCATTTTTCCCTCTGAGCACATAATTATAGAGGTCCACTTTTGCTTGGCTCTTGTGTTCATAAGGAGTGGAGGTGGAAGATAGGAGAGAATGAAGATTTTGAGACTATTCTAATTTTTTTTTTCTGAAAACTAAATAGCTCATCACCTAACTATAATTTGAAGGGGATATTTCCACCACATTATTATCTTGAGAGAATTTCTGCTCTTCAGTTTCAATTTATGACTTGGGAACTTTCTCAGTGTTAGTACCTGAATCATGACAGAATAATGGATTTCTTTTGTAATGATCATATAACCAAAATATGACAACATGCAGAGGATTGCTAAGAAATCAATATTGATTAATTTAAATACTACCTTTGAGTAATTTAAAAGTGACATTGTTTATAGCTCCTGGAATTATATTTTGAAATTATTAAAACTGTGCCAGTTGGAGCTAACCGTGCCAGGTGTCACAGCTAGAACTGGAATATGCCATTGCCTGGGAACAATGTCACAATTTGTAAGTGGGCCAGTGCCTTTTAAAACCAAATGAAATTTTGTTAGTTTCTGTCGTATTGCTTTTGTGTTGTTTGGACACAGCACCTCACATCCATACCTTGAAGAAGGAAGGGTTTATCTCAGCTCGCAGTTGCAGAGGTTTCAGTCTATAGTTGCTAGGCTGCTATAGCTGGGGTGATATGGCCAAGAGGTATGGGAAAGGGAAAATAGTTCCTTTCAAACAAGCAGGAAGCAGCAAGCAGTGGAGTGAAGCAGCAGAGAGCCTTGCTTTCCCTTTTCTGTCACTGAGGCTTTTAGGTGGTGTCACTTTCACACCCAGGGTCTCAGTTCCCATTTTCCACACCCGGAACTATGCTAACCCAGTCAGTGGACTAATTGAGTAATCTCAGATCCTTAATCCAAGATCACTTACCTAGATCTAGCCATATCTGAAAAGCCTCACCTGTGAGGACATAAGGCCTTGGGGAAGACTTCTAGATACAGGTCATAACACCTTCATAGCACAGGAGCCTACATGCTGAAGCATATTCATTTTCCTCTTTTTTTTTTTTTGTATTTTAGGGAAGATTCTACAGGATGTTCAGGGTCTCACTATTAGATCAGGGTCTCACTATTAGGTCAGACTCTCAGTGATCTGCCTATGTACAGGCATGCAGTACCATGCTGTCTCAATTGCTCGCTCAGTGTGCTCCATGGCAGGGCCAGCGTGGCAGGCCCAGGGATCGAGTCCCCAGCCCCTGCTCATTTTCTTTTCTGGTGCTTTTGTCAATAATCATCAGTTGACTTCTCTGCTCAAAAACTATTCAAATGGATTTATATAAACCAGTCTTTCTAAATCAGGCCTTTTCAGTCCAAATGATTTTATATTTGGCATAACTGACTTTGTATTGGTAGCAAAATATCAACATGCATATTAGCTGGTGTTTATTTTTTCTTGATTAAAAATTTTATTCATTAAAGAGAAGTGCAGTATAAACAATGTGACTTCTTTTCTTTTTTTTGATGCCAGGGATAAAACTGAGAAGGTTGTGCTTGCCAGGCGGCCACTTAACCCCTGAGCTACATCCCTGACCCAACAATGTGATTTCGTTACTTCTCTTTCATTTCAACAGAAAATATCATTCATTTCCAGAAGCTTGAGTGTTTGAGGTAAGCAGTAAAAAATACTTTGAAGATCATATACGTATTTCCCAGATAAAAATGTGCTTTATTAGTATAAAATTATATTTTGTAGAGGTTTCAGTCTATAGTTGCCTGGCCTTTTTTTTTTTTTTGGCAGAACCAGGGATTGAACTCAGGCCCTTGCAGTTGCTAGGGAAGCACTTATTCCACTGAGCCATCTCCCTAGCTGGGATGTTATAAATTTGTATAAGGCAGGTAAGTTCTACTTTTGCATATTTTAAAGAGAAATAGGATAATCTGATGAAAAGTATCAGGACTTCTTATTTCAGAAATAATTAGTAGATATGTAGTTATGTAATCTAGTAAACATCTTTTTAGTCAAATCCCTGAAACACAGATTGAATTTATTATTCATAAAATAAATTAAAATTATGGGAATAATTCTCTTATATTGGAATGATTTTTTTTTTTTTGTATTTTTTTGGCCTGTGAAGCTGATTTCTTAGATTGATAAATTATATTAACATGACTATTTTAGAATTTTAGTACATAAATATACAGTATCATTGAAGAAAAGATACTAGGTATATCAATCAAAAAGTATATTTTGTTTAAACTTTTTCATTGGCTGGCATTAGTTTTCAACTTATAGACATATCCCATATTTTCAGCAGGCCATTTTATATTTAAATATTCAGAAAAATAATACTAGGAAGCATATGAAAAGAGGACTTTCTTTCACTCACAGCAAATCCTTTGGCTGATATTACTATTTGGACTTTCCTATGAGAGAACTATGTAATTTTTGGCCCATTTAAGTATATTAACAGAATAACCTGTTCAATTTTTCCAAGGGTCTAGGTCTTTCTGAAGACTCTACATAATGTAAAAAAGCTGTAATTTTATTTGCAATATGGACAAATATATGGGTACGGTTTCAGACATACTGAAGTTTTTGACTATGCTGCTTAATCATTAATTTTAAAAGATGTTTTACATGATTTAGAGTATTTTCTGACCACTGTGATATTCCCTATCAATATAGCAAATATTGCTCAATGGTTTAAAAAATGAACTCCATATTTGATTAATAACAATGAACATGAAAGCATTTTCAGAGGCAATGAAAACATCCTAAGTCTAAACATCAGTAATCAGGTTAAACAGACATCTCTAATTCCGTTGGAGTACCAACTCTCTATCTCTGATAAGCTGTCTGCATATCACATAGTGAGAAAATCATGGATACAAGTAGAGGTTAAAAGTAGTCTCATTTATTGGTTTATTACCTACTTAACAAGTATAGATTGGAGAGAAGTTCAAAGTCACATCTGGACCACTGATTATGTTTTCTCCTAAGCTGTTTCTTTTAGGCTAAGATAGCAGGTCGACAACATCCCCACCCAATATATAGGATAATTTAAGTGAAATATGTTAATTAATTTTGGGAGCAAAATGCCTGCATAATATTTTAGAGCTATATGTGATGGGGTTGAGTGGAACAGCAGAATCGAAGTTAACATCTCTGAATCAAGAATCGAAGTTAAAGCGTTGGGGAGATGGCTCAGTGGAATAAGCGCTTCCCTGGCAAGCACAAGGGTCTGAGTTCAATCCCCGGTTCTGAAAAAAAAAAAGGATCGAAGTTAACATCTCTGAATCAAGAATGGAACAGGGACACACCTTTGGATGGTAACTGCAATTATTAAAGTGTGCACTTCATGAAGTGGATTCCATATACACAGCATGTGCTAAAAACTAAACCATCATTTGGGGCTCCTAGGAATGTAATAAATGGTTGTTGCAGTATAAAAGAAAAAGCAAGGAGGAAATTAGAAAGCAAGAGAGAAATATAAACAATGTATACAGTATTCTGCTGAGGCTGCAACCCTGTCTTTCAAGTCTTGCCTCTGCTTCATGTAGGTTTCTTAATTTCTTTGACTGTCGAATGCCTCAGTGATGAATGGAGATAAGATCATGTACTTCAGAGGACAGTTCTCTGCATTGGGATAATAGAAAAGCATTTGTAAAGAGCAATTAAACATGAAAGATAATTGTTGTCTTAAAATTAATGGAAAGTGAGAAAGATTTGATAATATCTACTTTCCTGATGTTTGTGAAAAAAAGCTGTTTGGGAAATTAATTTGAAAAGTGCTATTTAATGTGTTACGTCATAGCACGTCAGTCATAAATCTGGCTATCTTAAGAAGGATACACTTTGTACATATCGCATCCATTTACATGCAACTAGTTAATGAACAAATTTCAGTGTTGTGTTGAACCAGTTATTTGGTTGGATTTCTATACCTCATTTAACTTAGTATTATTATTATTAGTAGTAGTAGTAGTACTAGTATTAGTATTATTTTCATACCAGAGATTGAACTCAAGACCTTGTTCTTGCCAGGCAGGCGCTTAGATTCCTATACTTTAAGTTCACTATATTAGATGGATTTTAACCTGTGCCATTCACAAAATAATCCTGTTGTTTTCCCACTTCTATATCTAGCTTATTGAGATCAGAGATTAACTTGAGATAATTGTGTATCCATTTGTATATTCAGCAAGGAATTCAGGAAACCAAAAGAGAGCAAAACCATGCACTACTGATGATGAGTGTTTTAGAGTTTTCAGTGATAATAAACAAATGCCTGAAGAATGTGTCCGTAGATTAGCACTACTGCTGTTGGCCATTTGAGTTTAGGAGGAGTTGTAAGTAATGTAACAAGAGTCCTAGGGTACACTTGTGATAAGTAGCTGCAGAGAGGTCAGTGCATACAAGAGTTTACAGTCACTTGGTAGAAAGAAAATGCAGGTGTATAGCATTTTAATTAATCTTATCCAATTAAATGAATTTCTTTTTTTCCCCCATATTTAGGACAGAGTGTATGAGGTCTCATTACTAGATCGGACTTGTAGTGATCCTCCCATTTACAGCCTCCCAAGTGCAGGGACTACAGGTGTGCACCACCATGCTCAGTCTCAATCACAGTCTCAGTGTGCCCTGGGGACAGGGCTGGCATGGCAGGTCAGGGGATGAAACTCCCTGCTCCTGTGTCAGCCTAAGCAGGTGTGTTAATCTGCTGAGCTATTTGGTGGACTCTAACAGTTGAGAAGGATTGTTTTTTTGATGGCTCAGGCTGCCTTAAGGGAAGGTCTAGTATAGCAGGTGGAGGTGGGGATCGAACCTTGGTATCCTGTGCCTGACTGCGTTTGCATGAGGAAGCACTTGAACAACTGAGCTAACTGGTTGCCCCCCTAAATTTCTTAAAATATAAAAGCCTTGAAATCTCACATGAGAATATTTACATAATTTTAGATACAATAATATCTTGGTTTATCAATGCTTCTGTTTACAAACAATTTACTTCACAAAAAAAACAGTCAACAAAATTTTGCTTCTGCTCACAAACTCCCAAATAGAAGACAAACATGACTATGGCCATCTTCCCCACATAAACACAAATGTAGCCATATTCTCCCAAACTGTATAACAAATTAAGCTCATTGGCTGAGATTTTTAGAATGATATAATGAGAATGGAAGGAACCCACTAAATAGGACAGACAATTAAACACAGGATACAAAGGAGTAAACAGCAGCAGGTAAATATCATGACAAACATAAGTCAACACATTTCAATTATAACCATCAAAGTAAATGGACTCATTAACCAAATAAGAGAAATAGACTGGCACAGTGGATTAGGAAACAAAATCCAACAATATGCTGTGTACAAGAAACACACTTAACTCAAAAGGACATTAATAGGCTCAAAGTCAAAGGATGGAAAACAATACTACATGCCCGCACCTCAGAAAAAAGCAGGAGTAGCAATTCTGTTCTCAAACAGTCTCACCTTCAAACCAAGAATGATCAAACAACACAAAGAAGGCCACTATATATTAGTCAGGGGAGAAATTCAAGAGCAAGAAGTAACACTCATAAATATCTATGCACCAAACACAGGAGCACCCAACTATGTAAGACAATCTTAATGGACATGAAAAACCTAGTATACAACAGCACAATATTAGCAGGAGACCTTAACACCCCCTTATCTCAAAAAGATAGATTAAGCAGACAAAAAATTAGCAAGGAAGTAGCAGAACCGAAGCAGAGCTTGGAACAAATGGACCTGGTGGACATATACAGACTGTTCCACCCAACCATAGCTGAATACACATTTTTTTCAGCTGCATATGGGTCATTTTCCAAAATAGAGCACATACTAGTCCAGAGGTCATGCCTAAGTATATGCAAGAAAATAGAAATTATCCCATGCATACTATCTGACCACAATGCAATGAAACTGGAACTAAATGACAAAAACCCGCTAAATTCATGGAAATTAAACAGCACCCTACTCAGCAATCAATGGGTCACAGAAGAAATTAAAGAAGAAATTCAACAATATGTACAATTTAATGAAAATTCATGCACAACTTGCTAGAATGTATGGGATGTGATGGAAGCAGTTCTTAGAGGGAAAATCATAGCTGTGAACTCACACATTAGGAAAACAGAATGGGAACAAATAAGCAGCCTAATGTTGCACCTCAGACATCTGAAAAAGAAGAGCAAACGAAATCCAGAGCGCAAGACAGGAAGAAATGATAAAGATTAGAGCAGAAATTAATTCAATTGAGATAAAGAAAATAGTTTAAAGAATCCACAAATCAAAAACTTGGTTCTTTGAAAGACTAAATAAAGTTGATAAGCTTCTAGCCAACCTCATCAAAAAGAGGCAAGAAAAAGTTCAAGTACATGCAATAAGGAATGAAAAGGGTGAAATCACCACGGACCCAGTGGGGTTACTTTGAGAATCTTTATGCTCACAAAATAGAAGGCACAGAAGCAATAGACAGATTCCTCGAAAGGTACAAATTACCAAAACTGAAGCAAGAAAATATAACAACTCTCAATAAGCCAATAACAGCTAACAAAATACAAAATGTAATAAATACTTACTTACAATGAAAACTCCAGGTCCTGATGGATTCACAGCTGAATTCTACAAGAAATTTATAGAAAATATAATCCCTATACTCCTCAAACACTTCAATGAAATTGAAAAGCAAGCAGTCCTCTCAAAAGCATTTCTGGAGGCAAGTATTATACTGATTCCAAACCCAGGGAAATAAACAACCAAAAAGGAGAACTACAGCCAATCTCCCTCATGAATATAAATGCAAAAAATACTCAATAAGATTCTAACAAATAGAATACAGCAAATCATCAAGAAAATCATACACCATGACCAGGTAGGTTTCATCCCAGGGATGCAAGGATGGTTCAATATTTGGAAATTTATAAATGTAATATACTATATTAATAGACTGAAATCTAAAAACCACATGATCATCTCAATTGATTCAGAGAAAGCTTTTGACAAAGTCCAACACTCATTCATGTTCAAAGTCCTACAGAAAACTGGAATAGATAGACTCTACCTTAATTTGATAAAAGCCATCTATGACAACCCAAAAGCTAATATAATCCTAAATGGGGAAAAACTGAAATCTTTTACTCTTAGGTCAGGTACAAGACAAGGATGACCTCTATCAGCCCTCCTATTCAATATAGTTTTGGAATCATTAGCAACAGCTATTAGAAAAAGAGAGAAAAGGAACAAGAATAGGTAAAGAAGAACTTAAATTATCACTATTTGCAGATAACATGATGCCTTACTTGGAAGACTCCAAAAATTCCAACAAGAAACTAGTAGAACTGAAGCGGAAATCCAGCAGCATAGCAGGATACAAAGTCAATAGTCAAAAAAGTCAATAGCATTCCTCTACACAGATCACAAAAACACTGAAAGGGAAACAATAGAAACAATAACTTTTACTATAGCACTGTGCAAAATGAAATACCTTGGAATTCACTTAACCAAGGAAGTCAAAGATCTTTTCACAGAAAATTATAACACCCTAAGTAAAGAGATTATAGAGAATTTCAGAAAATGGAAAGATGTTCAGTGCTCCTGGATAGGAAGAACCAACATTGTGAATAGAACCATACTCCCAAAATTGCTGTACAGATTTAATGCAATCCCTATCAAACTACCACCAACATACCTCTCAGACCTAGAGAAATTGTTCCTAAAATTTATTTGCAACCACAAATGGCCTAGAATAGCAAAGGCAACCTTGGCCAATAAAGACAACTATCATATGACCCAGATGTTGTACTATTGTGGAATGGCTTTATACTCAAAGGAAACAAAATCCATATGTCAAAAATGTCTAAGTTTCTATAATTTTTAGTAATATCTGAGACATGGAAGTGGACTCAAATATATAAAATGATAAAGAAAAGGAGGCACATATACACAGTGGAATATTATTTGGAGAGTAAATTGAACTCCTCTTATTTGCAGCAACATGAAAGAACCTGGAGAATGTTGTGTTAGGTGAAATAAACCAGAACAGAAAGACATATTGTATAAGCACATTCATATGTGGGATCTAAACAATGCAGATCTTATAGAAATACAGAATAGAATAGTTGTTAGAAGAGATTGGGGAGAGTAGGGTAGAGAGAAGGTTGGTCAGTAGGTACTGAGTGGTAGTCAGATAGGAAGAGTACCTTCTAGTGTGCCTTAAATAATAGAATATAGTGAGTATAATTACTAATTATGAGTTGCATATTTCTTTGCTTTTATATTGGGGATTGAACTCAGGATTTGCAGGCACTAAAGTTACTGAGCTTTCTCTCCTGCCCAGTGTTGTATATTCAAAATACAGTAAAAGAGAATCTTGATTATCATCACTGTAAAGAAATGATAAATAGTTGAGATGATGGATGTACTGATCCTTATACAATGTGTATACAAACTGAAACATCACACTATACCCAATATACATTACAAATTTTACACATCATTTACAAATAAGAAGATTAAAACCTGGAAGCCTGCATAGATTTCTTCACTGTCTCAATTCTCTCATAACGATAAAGTAGGGCAAGTATTATCTTATTATTATAAGAGATATTCAATTTTGGTAAAGTGATACAACTCAAAATTACAGAATTAAAATTCAAGTCCATGATGCCAGACTCTAAGTCTAACTCTTTCACTTGACTATACTCACCTTAGTATATTTCTTCTCATGTGGAAAATTATTATTCCTATGAACTGCAAACATCTAGAGTCATCAAATTTAAGAAGTATGATCACCAAAACCAGCCTCTCACTTAATACCAACTTTCCTTCTACAGTAATCACAGGTTTTTAACAATTTTAACAATTTCAGTCAAGTAGAGTTTAGTTGTTTGAATGACAGCTGACTGTTAAGTGGCTTCTTAGGAAGTTCTTTCTTGAACAGAGTGAAATGTTCATTTAACATTCATCTTACTGCATCTAATTATTTTCTCTGGTCTAATCTTGGTGAAGCTAACTCTTTCATGCTACTCTTGCTTAAATAATTTAAGGCAATATTGTTTTCCTTTCTTGTTTAGGTCTTCTCTGACCTATATATTCTTTGTTCTCTGACTTCTTCTAAAAAATTAATATAATTTGTCACATCCTAAGCATTGTTTACTGTTCTTCTTGTTCAACTTTGTGAATTTTCCTGTAAAAACTAATAGACAAAATTCAGAAAACTACTCAGATGGTATCATGACCAGTAAAGAATATGACAAAAATACTTCTCTTGAAATTTAATATGTATTAATGTGGTCTCATCCCTCCCCCCTTTTTTTAATGAATTTGGGGTTTGATTAAAAATGTCACATTGATTTTTTCTTAGGAGATATTACCAAACCATTTTTCCAGACATTCATCTGTTGCCCTTCCTTTACTTTAGGTGCTTAAGGTAATTTTGAATTTTGATTTTCCAGTCTTATTCCACCTTCCTAAAGGAAGGAAAGGCTCCACATCTGAAGCCATCTTCAGTGCATTTATCCTAGGCACTGATTATAAAGGGGAGCATGACAAGGTTGAAGCCTCTATCATGTTAGATGACTGAAGCATCAGTCAACACAGAACTCTTCTTCAGCCTCTGGTAACTTTGTTCTTTAGATTTCCAGATAGAGATAGCAAGAGTGACAGAAATCACTTAATGCTCAGTCCTCTCATTTGCCTTTAACAGTTGTCATAAACACCCATCAGAGCAGTGCGCAAGCTTATGGTGTCATGCCGATAAGGGCCAGGTTCTGCATAAGGGCCAAGTCCAGAATATGAGTGAAAAGTTGGAAAAGTCTTCATTGTCTCAGAGAAAACTAAAGGAGAACATTCTACACGGAATAATAGGAAATGTCTTCCCTCTGAAGTTGGTCAGAACAACCAATTTTCCTTTAAGGAACAATGACCTCAGAGGAAGGAAGTGACATTCCTTGAAGACTTATTTAATCATATAAATACAGCCTGACTCTTAATTCAGGGCCACTGCCATTCTGGCACTTATCAAGGTATCTTTGGCTCTTAAATTCTATCACTTTGCAAAAGTCTCTAGTGATATTCTATATAGCTGCCTACATGCTTTAATAGCAAACATAGAAGAACCTAGAAACATCATCTGTTCCTCACCAGGTCAAGATCCAGCTTCTCAGTGACACAGAGATGAAGAGAATTTTTGTGGCACTGATAAGCCATGGGTCCTGTGTATAAAGAAGCTAGGAATGATAAACCAGTTCACATAAGACCTGGCCTGGGATTTTAAAAGTTTAGAATGTATCTTAAAGAAACCAAAGAAAAAGAAAACATGAAGTATTTGAAACTATTTAAGTAAGGGAGTGAGAGGGACAGGACTTCATCACAGAAAAATTTCTCTGGTTACAATACGCAGAACAGGTTAGAGAGAGTACAACTAGAAGCCAAGAGAATAGGTGGTATCAATGCTGTACATAAGAGATGAGGTTGATGGCTTGTGACAGAGTACAGAGAGCGAAAGCTGAGTCAAGAGGGTACATTTTTGGAGGCAGAATCTATTTTAGAGCTCAGAAAATATGATAGTGCAAATGGGAGAGCTTTCTTAAAGGTACTTGGAAATATTGTTCCAAATACTCATCTAATATAGCTGCTTCCTGATTACAGTTAGTTCCAGAGGTAGGGTCATATCAGGCCTAAGTGTACCTAGTCAAAATGAACTGGAAGTGTTAAACATTGTTACATCAGTGCCTTAGGTTGGTTCAGTTAGGAATTGACCAGGATTTTTATTGCAACTAGATTATTATGAATAATTATGACAATCACTGAGTATAGAATGAGAAATGGTAACATATTTAAAAACAGAAATGTACTAACAAATCTATCAAGGAGAGCAATAACTTGTCCTTGTAGATTTGCTTTCATCAGAACATTGAGAATTAGTGCATTGTAAGGAACCAGTTTCCTTGTACTGTTCCTTTGTTCTAATTAACAGTTTTTGTTTTTAATATTTCTTAATTTAATTCATATAAAGGGTCTATAGTCTTTCCTCTCCCTTTCCTACTAACCCACAAATGACAGAATAAGGTTATAGCTTTTACATATCCAGTTGGTGTTAGAGTTAAAATGATGGATGATATTGTAGAACAATTATTCTTCTTACTTTGTTTTGCTCACTCTGAGTTCTATTGAAGAAGATAGATATTTTCTGATTTTAATTTTGAACAATGTCCTTAGAGGAAAATAGTGGCAAATTGCCTGGCCCTTAGAGAGGGAAGGAGATGAAAATTATGCTGAAAATAATACTGTGAACTTCTTAGCTTAGACAATGAAGGTCATTTTAGTGACATTGGGAGAGGAGCTAGGGTTGTTGTCACATGATAAATATCATGTCTCTGATTGTGTAGATTAAGAAATGTATTAACTTTATTAGCAATAGAGAATAATCCCAGTAACAATTTATGGGACTGGTGGAAACTGTAGTTTTATTGAATGCGTCTAGTACACATTGAAGTAGGAAAAGGATGTAACTTAAGAGTTTTTTATTGTTATTATTTAAACGTTGTTATTCAATAGCTCTGTTTATTTTGTATTTTGTGTTCTTCACAAAGAGCTTGAGCAAGGTAGGTTGCTTCACTGGACAAGCCAGTAGGCTGGCTGAGAATCAGGACAGAGAGCCACTTCTCTAGGTCCTAATGATTTGTCAATCAACCAAGGGGTTAAGAATTCTCACTGTAGGATAGAAAAAGGAAGATGAGCACAAGTAGGAATCATATAGTATGACTGAAAAGCAAACTGTGACAGAATAAGTAAAGGTCAAGAAGTTACAACATTAAATAGTGCTATGAGGGTTGATCTCACTGAGAAAATCTCTCTTTTGTTTGGTTCAGGAATTGAAGGTGGCACATGAATGAATGCCTAGCTAACTCAGGGAACATGGCACTGACAATGAAACTAGCTAGTGTAGTCTCCATGGCAGGAGCAAGTCTAGAGTGCCCATAACAGAAAGCATGAAAGTTAGGGTTTTTTTTTAAAGAGGGAAAAAGCAAAATAAAACAAACAAACAAAAGGAAAACAGCAAAGCTATAGATGATAACTTTGCAGCATAAAGATAAGGGGCTTTGAAATCTCACCACAAGATTTCAAATCCTCGCTGCAACTGTTTCTAATTGCGAGTTTTAATTTAGTAAAGGGACTTTACTTCTTCACCTGTCTGCCCAAGTAAGAAAAAGGGATGTTTTGAAGAACTGACCATGGCAACTGTAGATTCTTTAAACAAATATGATTATTGTCATATAGGGAGAAAGTAGATTGATTTTGGTGGCACCTCACAGCAGAACTCAAAGCCAGTATGTAGATAAGGTGAGTCAGGGCAATGGGAAAAGGCAATATGAACCAGCATTGGTGGTCTGAAGGGAGGGAGTGTTTTTATGTGGAGCAACTGACAAGTTAATCATATGGCATTCATATTCTACATTATTTACCTAGTGTCTACTATCTGCAAGACCCCATGACGGCCATTTTACATAGTTACACAGTTTCTCATTTAGTCCATACTAAACAAAAAGTCAGTTAAATCTCTTCTCTCTTTGCTTCTTTCCCACCACACTGAGAGTCTTCTGCAAAGGTTTGGTTCAATCAGTCCATGAATCATGCCATTGTTGTTTTCTTTAACTGAATAGAGGTAATTGTTTAACATAGAGTCCTGTTTTTACATCTGTCCTTTATATTTTAAATGCCTGAGGAGAAATCTGAACCTTTTTTGGCTAGGTGAATTTTTTTTGTTTTTATTTATTTAGTACAGGGCTTACAGGGTCTCACTACATAGATTGGACTCATAGTGATCCTCCTGTTTACAGCCTCCCAAGTGCTGGGAGTACAGGCACATACCACTGCTCCCTGTCTTGGCATAGTGAATTTTTAAACAGAGTAGTTACTGACAAACTAGGTAGAGAAGAGGGAATGTAGACTCCTTTGTTTTCCTCTGATTACTTGTTTTTTTTTTTTTGTTGTTGTTGTTGGTTTTTTTGCGAAATGGGGATTGAACTCAGGTGTTTGCCCTTGCCAGGGAAGTGCTTATTCCACTGAGCCATTTCCCCAGCCCCTTCAAATTTTTTATTTTTTATTTTTTGGCAGAACTGGGGATTGAACTTAGACCCTTATGCTTCCAAGGGAAGCACTTATTCACGCTTATTCCACTGAGCCATCTCCCCAGCCCCTTTCCTCTGATTACTTGTGTGCACTCATTTTTTAAGATAATACAATTGTTTCAGAACTTAGATATTGCAGTAACAGGCAACACCGCCCAAAATAACTAGTCTCTGGTTTTGCAAAATGTCAGCTATTCTTTGGCCACATGTAAGATTCTGTTATTACAGAAGCATGCATTTATATTCTACTTTGTTTGGGTAGATTGAAATGTATTTGTTTCATTTCTGTGTGTAAGATAATGGTCTAGTATCTCAGCATTCTCTTTATGGCTCTCATTTATTAGTTTGATGCCTCTAGACATTTAAAAATTGAATTAAATAGCTGCACAATATATATTTAAGCCTATTCCTAGGCATTCTATCTATTCATCACTTTTTTATGTGATTTTTGTAGTGATTTTATGACAATAGAGATACACAATATACCTTAAACATGTACTGAGTTTAGTTTTAACATATATTGGTGTGATAGGTAAAAGAAAATTTTTTTTTTAAAAAAAGTGTTTATTTTTAAAGAACACAAAATAGTGATAGAAACAGCATTAGAAATGATAGAAGATTTCACTAAACAAAGTAATAGGAATTCAACAACGGTTGCTATATTACATGATGCTATCTTCAAATTAGTTGTTCAGATTATCAGATATAAACATGCAAGATTTGTTTAAGGAAAACAACAAAACAAAGCAATAACAAAGAAGTTATAAGAATCAAGAGGAGAAAAAAATCAGAGTAAAAATATTGAGTATTAACTGCTCCTAGGAACAGTTCTTAATGGGGTGAAAACTCTTTGTTATAATTGAGAGCATAAGGAAAAATTGCATGGCTGAGAGTGAGAAAGGCAGATCCGAGATTGGAGAGAGAATACTCCTGTCTACTTTTGTGGCCCTATCTGAATTGCCTGCTGTAGTCTCCTTCATTCCCTATATATTTAAGAATAGGAGAAATAAAGACAGGTAACAAGGAGATGAGGAGAAGTGTAATTGTAAAAAAATTGTAACCCAAACTTCTGGACCCTGTTGTTTCAACCCTTTCTGCTTTCCAGGAAACTTGTTAAAAATACTGAGGGTTTTCAAAAGACAATAAACCCGGGCCCATGGTTTTCACACAGGAATCTTAACATCTGTAGATGCTGCATTTTCTTTCTCCTACAAAATGGACCAGCTCCATTCACATGTAGGAAAGACTACAGTCTTTCACTTGGACTTTGAATGCTGCCTTTTCATAGATACCTCGACCTAAGTGCACATAAGTGCACTAACATAAGAGCACTAACCTCCAGACCCCAGTGTGCCTCTGTCTTGAAGGCCTGAGCTCTGTTCTCTTTGAGTGTGTCCTCTTAAACTGTTACTTTTGCTGACTCTTTACTGACACCTTTTGCAAATTCCTTTTCTGTGAAGGAAGTCAGCAAACCTGCAACCTGCCCACTGGGTGGGATGAGTAGAGATTCCCCATCTGTACTCAGGGGAATCTCTTGGGGATCTGCATGGTGACACCTCCCTTGGGTTGATTTTTGGGGATGTTATTAAGAGTGACATAAAGATACTTTGTTACCAATGAGCCCCAGGCATTGCTAGCTCCTAGGTAATTCTTCATTCATTTATTTCTCAAGTAGGTTTCACACTATCTACTGGGAAAACTTATAGATCTCAAAAAGGGCTTTCTCTTTTCACTCTAAAGATTTCACTGTTGACATCTTTTCTATTTCAAAGGGAAGTGATTCCCTTGTGAACATGATGAACATGAATCAAAAAATCATCCAGAAGATTGACTAGAGTTATAACTGAAAACTACTTCTATGTAGTTCTACTTAATTCATCCAAATGGATTACACAGTGGATGTAAGCTTCTTGTGATATTTCTATAAGTAGAGCAAGGCTATTGTTGAGCTGATGAGCCAGAAGATTGATCTGTTTTTCCTCTTCCAACTTGCTTTCAGCTAACTTGAAGGGGAAGCATTTAAAGCAACAAATTTCTTCTAATGGCCGTAATAGTGTAAGACTTGAAATTGCTGAGATGCTTTTTCTGCATTGCGTGCACCTTGAGCATGACAGCTGTGGATGATGCCCTGGATACCTTAATGTACAGATTAGTCAAAGTAAACAAGACACATTCTTTATTGAACAGTCAATAGCAGAGCCACTTGCTTACTCTCTCCTGATCATTTTATTATTGATGATGGAACTCAAGGGAATTCTTCCCAGGTTCTTAGAGTTCTGAACAAAGAATTGGACAAAATGCACAGAAAAGGTAATGAGGGTATAGATTTCTTGAAGGTGTAAAAGAAGTTCTGGAGAGTAAGAGTAGTACTAGACTACTAGCCAGACTCATAGCAGTCCCAGGCATAAAGGAAAGATATCTGCTGTATCCAAAATTCCTGGATTGGCTTCTGCCTTATGCAAATGTAGTATTAAGATAGTCTTAATACAAGTCAAATTCACTTGGTCTTGATTGAGATTTAAGGTAGTATGTTCATACCAGTCTGCTCAGGGTTTAACTAAGAGTTGAAATTGGATCTTCAAAAATTAAGATTTCTTTTGGCTGCGGAGATAGCTCTTACTCAGTGAGTAAGAGATACTCTTACTCTGCAGAACTTCTTTTACACCTTCAATAAATCTACACCCTCCCCAACTGATCCTTGGTACCTCATGCTGTGCTGGCCTGGGAGCCTTGGGCATGGTGGTACGCAGCTATAAACTCAGCACTGGGGAAGTTGAGACAGGAGGATCACTATGAGTCTACACTCTGTAGTGAGGCCCTGTGCCATAAATAAATCAATAATTTTAAAAATTTTAAAGAATTATGATGTTTAAAAAGAGATAAATGGATTCTCTAGTCTTCTCCTGCTGAGAGTATAAACTGACAACCCCCATGAGAATTCGGTTCAATACTTCCAGACTTGTGGGTCACAGTCAATCTAAATCTAAATATGTACATTTGAATATTTCCTGTTGTATTTTATTCTAGACAGTCTATAAATTACTACACTTCGATGTACCCCAAAGGATAGAATAGCTCACAATTTAGCCAAGTTGCGAATAAATACCATTTTCCTTTTTTCTGGGCAGATGGGCTAGTGCACCCAGACAGTCGTGACCCAGCTGCAGGCCTGCCCGAGCATCTCTGGCAGAATAAGGAGTGAGCAGTTCTCCATCTCCTCTGTGAGGCATCTGTCATTCCAATCCTATGTTAGTTGCCAAAAATAAAGGTACATTCTAAGTATTTTCTTTCATTTATGTTCTTTGGACTTAAATTGGTTTCCTGATCCCAGCAGCACGAGTGGCCTCCTATGTAGAGAGGCATTAAATCCACTATTCGTGCCATGAATTTCCTTAAAACTTGGGTTTAAGATTGCCAAACCATAGATACGACACTGTTCTTATGAAAAAATACAATGTGACATTTCCCTTATCAACAGAGTTGTATTTTATTTCAAGGTTTCCAAGAATCTTTGATCCATAATACAATAATACTGTTTCAAGATCTATTTCAGGATTTCAGACAGGATCATGTTTTCACTCCTAGCTTCATGTGCCTCTCGCAGAATCCTGACTGATCTCACAAGGAAGGAGGTAAGAGAATAGAAATTGCTTGGGATTTGCATTATCCACCATTCCTGGGCAATGTCCTTTTGTTTGTTTGTTTATTTATTTATTTATTTGCTGTATTACATGATGCTATGTGCAAATCAGCTTTTCAGATTATCAGATATAAACGTATAAGCTTTGTTATATGTTTTAGTAAAAAAAATAACTAAAGTTATAAGAAATTCAAGGGAGGAAAAAAATCAGAGTGAAAACAAAAATTGTAAGCATTGACTGCTCCTTTCTTTTTTTATATTCATAATTAGAATTCTCAAAGTAGAAAAGAGCAGGCATAAATACTTAAAGATTTAAAATTTCTGAATTTAGTTCAGCTATAATACAGATTTCCAAGAAAAATGAACCTTTTGCACAAGAAATTTAAATAAAATCATACCAAGATACACAAAAATGAAATTCTCCAAAACTTATTATAAAGAAAAAAATGATTAAAGCATATACATAAAAATATTAGCTAGAGAAGAACAAAATTAAATAGCATCTTATATTCAAAGAAATTATTACAGTAGAAAGAGTGCCTTTAATCCCACTCAAAATACCCTCACTTGCTTTGTGCACACCTACACCATTGTTCTTGTCTCTTTCAACAGCAGTTCTGGAAGTCTTCTTTCATGTGCGTCATTGTACTGTCTTCCCTGTCTCCATGTCCTAACCTGATTCAAAATACATACCTCTGGCGATCACTTGGAGTTTGGGAAAGAGCCTGACATCTCCCAGGGCTGGTAGGTGGTATAAGGTGAGTGAGGACACAGTGTGGTGCTTTCACTAGCCTGCCTCCGCCTCTGCTGGCACCTGTCAGCAGCATTCATGGACCTCATGTCACACCTTAAATCACAAAAGAGGACTTCAAGAACTGCCTTGGAAAGTGGAACCAAGGATGGGACAGGAAGCAAGGATTTTGTGAGAAACTAAAGGCAGAGCTTCCCTTTCATATTAAAATGTTTAATTTAAATATTCATCATATATTTTAATCACCCTTTGTATATTTTAACCATACACTTTCATGCTATGATCCTATGTGAACCACTTTCTCTCTGCCAATGTTTCTAACTAATAAAGCCAGAGCACTGAATTACTGAAAAAAAAAATAATAACATCTTATTCCACATTAGAAAGAAAAGGACCAAGAGTGTAAGAAACTAGACTACTTAAAGGACTGAAAGAAAGAAAAGATCTATCCTCTTTGAATTTTGTACTTAGTAAACATACCTTTGAAAACTGAAAGTAAAATATTTTCTAGTTATACAAACTTGAAATATTTTAATACCTACAGACGTAGAATATAGGAGGAAATAACAAAGAGCATAAATCTAAAGGCAAGAGAAGTTGCAGTGTGCTCCTGGGATGAAAAATAAAGAGCTCTCAAAGTGGTAGTTATGTAGGACTATATGATATATTAGATGAACCCTTATTTAAAAGGTTATTGAAGATTTCTATGAAACAGGACCAATCTTATGTTGGGTTGTACATGTATTTTTTTTCATATACATGTGCATGTATGTGTGTATAAAGGACAGGGAAGAAGTAATATAAAGTCAACAGAAAATGGAAATATACTTTTTAAAGTTTCTAATACTCGGAGAAGATATCATATAATGCCTTTCAGATAAATTGTAATTCAAAGATATATTACAAATCTTAAAACAAAAATTAAGATTAAGCAATATTCAGAAAATTAAAGACTAATTAATTAAAAATTGTTTCAAAACAATTGAACTAAGAAAAAGTTTTCATGATAGTCGAGAAGTACTAAAAATAAAACAGAAGATAAATGTTGGAATGACAAATAAATGACCATCACTTCTGACAGTTTGGGGACAGGATATCACACAGAGTTCTAGTGCGTTGTGGACATGGATAATGACCATGACACTTACTGGTGGCCAGGTGTCACTTGTGGGACTGAGCTATAGCTATTTCCTTGAAATCCAACCTGTAGTCCCATATGGAACATGACCCACAGGATGCAAGAGAAGTCCATTTGTAGAGTGCTGATGGAAATATTTTGCTGCTGTACACAAAAAAATAACTGAGAGACTACTGTTGTATACCTCTCATTCTCCTGTGCTTGTTTGCCCTATTTGGTGGGTTCTTTCCATTCTCCTTCATGAGGTTGTGATCCTTTTGCTCCCTCTCTAGAACATCATTCAGTAGTCTGTGTAGGTTTGGCTTTGTCATCATGAAATTCTTTAGTTCATCTTTGTCATGGAAGTATTTTACTTATCCATTATACTTGAAAGAGAGTTTTGCAGGGTATATCAGTTTGGGTTGGAATTTGTTTTCTTGCAAGACTTGAAGTACTTTGCTCCATGCTTTTCTTGACTTGATGGTTTGTGAAGAGAAATCTACTGTTATCCTGATGGGTTTTCCTTTAAATGTGATCTGTTTCTTGTCTTTAGCAGCTTTTAGTATACTGTCTATGTGCTGGGATCTTGATTATTATATGTCTGGGAGTGGTTTTAATTGGGTTGATGTTATTTGAAGCTCTGTATGCTTCAGTTACTGAATGTTAGAGTGTGCCCCATATTTGGGAAGTTTTCTGCTATTGCTTCTGCC
>PVKA01005121.1:32003-76453 GCA_004027165.1 Ctenomys sociabilis
GATATTGCTTCTGCCCATATTCCCTTTGTATCATTTGTATTGACTCCTTCCTTCTCACTGATGCCTGTTAGTCTCACATTGTTCATCTTTACATCGTCTTGCAGGTGTTGAATTATTTTTTCCTTCATCCTAGTTGTTTTTAAGAGATATTTGCCTACTTTTTCACTAGCTGCAATGGTGTCTTTAAGGTCAGAGTGTCTATTTTCACTTTCACTCAAACAGATTTGCCAGCTTGTGATTGAGGTTTTAATTTCCTGTATATCACTTCGGATCTATTTAATACATTCTATTTCTTTCCTATATTGCTTATTCAGGGGTTCCATCATTTTTATATTCTGCTCTATTTTTTTTTATCAGTGTATTCTTTAGAAGCACTTAGTATTTCTTTGATTATAGTTATTGCTACTTTTTTACTTCAGAAATTATTTCTGATCTGATTTCTTTTAAATCTTTTTGCAGTTGTTTCTTTACTTCCAATGCTATTATTTCACAGATTTCAGGTGTGTGATGTCCAATTTCCTCTATGATAGAGTCATCTGCATTTGGACTGGATGGACTTGGGGCCTGAGACTGCTTTTTCTTCCTTCTTTTTGTCATTTTGTGTACCACAGACTTTTGACCTTTGGTGTAGAGCTTAGATAGAGTTATTATCTTAGCACCAGGTCTGGATCTAGGAAGTTCAGACTCCTCCAGGTGGGGATGTCTTGGATCTGGCTGCTGTGCTCCACTTCTTCCTGCTTCAGCCTTGCAGGTGAACTTTTTGTGTCGCTCTGTCAAGATGTTCTGCTCCTGAATCAGCTGGGGGAGTCTTGCCTCTAGCCTCTTTGCAGGGAGTTCTGCTGAAGGGTTCCACGCTGGGCCTGTGCTCTGGGTGCAGGATCCAGCTGCCCTGGGAGGTCTCCTGTCTTTTGTTTATAAAAGGCAATTCCAGAAAGGAAAAGCCACAAGGGAAGCTAATATTCATTTCCTGGTTCTTTGGGAGGCTCCTGATGGGTGAACCTGCCCAGTATTGATCCTGACAGTATGTGTGAGGCCCACATACAGTGCCCTCGGCCTCAAAACTGGTAATTTTTCTTCTGATGAGTAAAACAGAAATACTTTGAACTTGGATAGCAAAGAGTTGTAAAAGATTATTCTGTTTAGTTATTGTTGGTATAAAGTGAAAAAGGTTATATGTGCTTGTCATGTTAAAGGGTGCTGTGATAAATGCTGACAGACTTGCAAAACTTTCCTAAAAAAAAACCAAACAAACCATAATCATTAGTTTCTTCTCTCCATTGAGGACCCATTCATTGACTGGATTCTCGATCTGGATACAATATGGCTTCTCTTTCTGGATACAGGGGTTTATCTTTCTTCTCTTGGGGAAGATCCAATCCATCTGATGTCCCAAATGTTATCAAAGAGAACAATGTGAAAACTGAAGTTATGAAAAAATTTTTTCATAAATTTTTGCATATATATTTAATTGTTATTAAACATATAGCAATTATACACACACACACACACACACACACACACACACACACACACACATATATATATATATATATATATATATATATATGTGATAAGCCTGTCCATATATATAATATATATGCTTTCCAGCTACTGTCTCTTCTAGCAGACTTACTTTTTCTGTTTTAATGTTTATATCTTTGATGAATTTTGATTTTAGTTTAATGTATGGTTAGAGGAATGAGTCTAGTTTTAGTCTTTGAATATAGAAAACCACTTTTCCCGGCACCATTTCTTAAAAAGGCTATCTTTCTTTTTATTGAAGGTGTTTGACCTCTTTGTCAAAAATAGGGTGCTCAGTGTGTGTGAAGTTGTTTCTGTATCTTCTGTTTCCACTGATTCTTGAGTCTGTTTTATTTGCTAGTGCCATTCCTTTTTCTTCTTTCATGATAGTTTTGTAACGTATTCCGAGTTAGGGTGTGTGATGCCTCCTGCCTGGCCTATGTTATCCAAATTTGCTTTTGCTATTGTAGGTCTGTTCTGGTTCCAAGTAAATTTTAGGATTGTTTTCTCTAATTCTGTGAGATATGTTATTGGTATTTTGATTGCATTTGTATTAAATCTATTTAACAATTTTGGCCATTTTTGCTATGTTCCTACCTAAGAGCAAGCCATATCTTCATTTGCTGATATCTTCTTTGACTTCCTTTTTCAGAGTAATGTGATCATTATGTGTACTAAAATGTACCCAAAATTTAATTAATTATGGAAAAAAAAGATTTTATGTTAGTGATATGGGCTGGGTCTGGGTATAGCCTGCCTATGACTCAAACCCCAATTCCTCATTTTCCAGGTGTGTGGCGTGGCCTCTTACCTAACCCTTTGAGGTTTCTGTTTGCTCATCTTCAAAATGGGTCAATACTACTAATCCCCTGGAATGAATTGTTAGTCTGTCTCCAGAGGTTGATGTGAGGATTAAAGAAAGAGATGCCTATAAGATATTTAAAATAGTGTTTAGCATGTGATAAATATTATTTTATCACATGCTTGAAAAAGAATTCTAGAACCTTTACAAGGAATTTAAGATAGTCTGCTTTATTTAGGAGCTTTTTATCATTTTCTTTTATTAATTTGGAAACATAATGAGGTTTCATTTTCTTATCTTAGAGATAAAAAAGATAAACATAACTATGAAACCAAGCTTCAAAGCAGATTAGCAGGACAGTTACAATAGATGATATATTGCATATTGCTGTCTTCCTAATAGTTATTAAGAGTAGAAGACAGAGACATGGTATCTTGTCTATACAATATTAGCACAAAGCATTCTTTTTAATGAACTCAGAGAAACTAGCTATATAATTATCTTAACTATCTTGTGTATACATATATTTTTCCCTTTCCTCTTTTCTCTTTTTCCTACCACAGTTTTTCTTTTCTCTGCAACAGGTTCTTCCCAACTTGTAATATCTATTGTACATTTTAGATCTTATTTACTTGTTTATTTTCTCACAATAGTGAGGCATATGGTGTTTACATACATGAGTCTGATTTGTTTCACTTGTAAGTGTGGCCTCAAGTTGTATCCATCACCTATAAAATACTCCATTTTATCCTTTTTATGGCTAAGTAGTATTCCATTATATTTAAAAAATCCACATCCTTTTTGTTAATTCTTCTTTAAATAATAAGTACTTAGGCTTTCTCCAAGATTTAGGTATTATGAATTGTACTGCTAAATGGGTGCACATGTATTGCTGTGGTATGATGTTTGTAAATCTTCTGAGAGGATACCCAGAAGAGGGACAGTTGATTCAAATGGGACCTCCTATCCCAGTTTTTAGAGGAATGTCCATAATGACCTCCACAGTGATGAGGTTTCTTATAGTATGTTAATCGCCTACAATATTTCTAGGATTCCATCTATACAAACCATCCTGAACCACTATATTAAGCAAAGGTTATATTCAGAACGCCTTTAAACTACTTTCTTAAAAAAATCTCTTACCATAGGGACCACATACATGGCATTTAATCTGTATAAAGATTATAGAGTGTTAGTTTCTAACTCTATTAATTCTTGAGGTAGATGCTTTGTATTTAATGCAGGTGACCCTAGTGTTTTCAATAAGTATCTATGAATGTTTTAGCCTATAGGTGGCTACCTGTTTGCTGCTACATCAGATCAAAGTGAATCTGGATAACCAGATTCATTCATTCAAGGTGAGAGAGACTCTGATATTGGCAACATTAGTGAAACTCAGGCTGGGTAGCAAGGGATGAAAGAAAGGAAAAGTTGTAAGAGACAGTATTGCTTGAAACAAGAAGTTACAATAGTAGTCACAACAAAGGATACTCTCTATATCATTAGAATAGATGAATTCACTTGCCTGAGGATGAGGCATTTATGCATCTGCCATAACGCAAAGCTCTAAAAAAAGGAGGGGGGGGTGCATTTTCTGTTCCCTGCTTTTCCCAGAATAGTGTCTTACAATTGACACCCAGATCCCAGATAGTGATTGTGAGAAACAAGCTAGAAGTAAGTACTAATCGAGCTCCCTGGGGTCTTTCCTCAAAGCCTACTGGTGAGGCAAGTTTACAGGATCCATTGTCCCTGAGCCAGCCTCTGACACCAATACCTTTGGCAATGGGAAATATGACTGTAACTTCCAAGTATGGGCCAAAAGGAAGGGTCAGGAAGGCTTGATGTGGTTTATCTCATAAGCACAACAGAAGAGAATCAATGACCTCATCCACAGCTTGGAGGCTTTGCAGTGCTTTGGCAGAAAAAACATTGGCTTTGGGGTTTATATTGCAAAAAGCTAACATCAACAGAGGGAAACACTGTGACCACCTATGTACTTTGGCTGTAACAGTGTGTACACAAGTGCACATGGAGGCCTGGAAAAAAAGCACAGGGAAACAGATATTGGAGTAGGTGTGGAGGATTAGAGTAGATCTTCTCATGATGCCCAAGAGCATCACTTAGTAACGCAGTCCATATGGCTTGGCCTGTGTGCTCAGGTTTGCTGTGAAGTCTGTTGTGGACCTGGAAGAATGCAGCTGCCAATGAGCACATATTATGGAGAGTCCTGGGCCAGAACTGAGCTGTATGGGTGGTCTAAAATAAAATCTGAAATGAATGATAAGCTCCCGAGAGGGGAGATGTGTAAATGGAAGATGAGTATTGATCTTGGATTCTGGAAGTTGTGAGAGGGTGGATGCTATGAAGGTAAAAGTGTCACTGACTGCAGACCCTTCTAATGTTGGGATGTTTGTGTGGCAGAGGTGTGTTGAGGACAGCAACAGAAGCTTAGAGATAATGCGTAACCAGTGTTAACCGAGAAACTGGAATTTCTTATCTGCCACACTCACCGCTATTATGATAACTAATTGGGGCAGCAGTTTGAGAAAATATTGCACAGGCTAGAAACACAATTATTCCATTGCCATTCACTTTGGATATACTTTGGAGTAGTGGAAAGCATATCTTATTCCATTACTCATAACAGCCACAACCACTGCAGCCTTCTTGGTTTTGTAGCACTTGACTTTCGACAAGTACACAGGAGACACTACTTTTGGATAAATTGATAGCAATTATGCCATTTATTGTAGAATGCTTTACAGAGAATAAACTCTTCTCATTTCCATGACTGACTTTTCCCTAAGAAATCTCTAATTACTATTGTGACCTTCATTTAATGGATGGTGCTTATTTTATAGTTGGGGTCTCAGGACTGACAAATAAGAGGTCTAAGGATAAGCTTTATTACATCATTTCTGCTATAAAAAGGGAGACACATTATTTCTGAATTTTAAGTTAAAACAATCTCCATTGCCATATTTTGGCTTTTACTTGTAGTTGTCTTTTCCTCCTCATTTAAATATAAACTGTACTTGAAATATGTATGCCAGGATATAGAAAAATTCAAATATTATAACTTTACAATGAGAGTAGCCTTCCCTAACTCAAGTTTGTTTCCTATGGAAGGGGAATTTTCTCAAAGTAAAGTAGTTATTTAGAGTCTATTATATTAGAAAGGACTAAGATCATATTTATTTGACTAAGCAAGGTATAGTAATATACTGAATGGTTTTCTGTGGTTTGAAAAAGAGTTCACACTGGTTTGCTTTCATTGTTTTCTGACTTGAGTTCCTGTGTCTTGAATGTTCTTTTTCACCAATAATGTTTTCACTGAGCACAACACTCATCTCAGATATCCAGCCAGCCAGAGGGCCCTAGCCATCTATGGGGCTCTTGGCTTAGGCAAGGTTTCCTTCCATCTTCTTGGCAATGTGTTCTAGGTGAGCCTGGGAGCTCTGCTGATTGAAGGCCAGAAGAGAATGCACTTAAATCATTGTGCTTATCACAGTGGCATATGTGAGTATTGAGAAAAGAATTTGAACTCTATTGCTAGGCAAGCAATTCCATTATAAAACTATATATATGCTTTTAGTTTTGATGCCAGAGTAAAGAAGACAGGAATATCCGTGGAATTATATGAGTAAAAGGTTACTTCAAGCTTTTATTGTCCAGTAGCAATGAATTTGTATATTGGATTTAATTACACTGATCAGTTCAGTGTAATTAATCTTTCTCTCTCTTTATCATTTCTTTGTTTTTGGGAGTCTTTGAGCTTCTTTTTTTTCTAATTATTTAGAAAAAAATTCATTTTATTGTGCTATAAAATACCAGAATTTACCACTTCATGTCACCGTGTTTGGGTATCTATTATTCAAATTCCATTGTATCCTTTCCTCCTTATCCTTTCAGCCTCTACTAATCCTATTGTACATTCAGGACAGTTTTCAAACTCTAACATATGAAAGAGAATGTGTGACATCTGTCTTCCTGTGTCATTTCAATCTCATGGGACTGCTGTCAGTTTCCAAAGAAGTTTATCTTGAAGAACTATTCCTAATAATGCAGCACAACCAGTAAAGTGAGGCTAAATTACCTCTACTTAAGGTCTCTGAACCAGAGAATTGAGTTAGCATACTACAGATTGACAGGAGAAAAGCATACTGTTTTACATTTCATGGGCACCTCATTAGGGCAGCAAAGATTCCAAGATGCAGTCAGTATCAAATGCTTACACTATGTGCATTTTGAATACTCAAAAATAAATAGAAAATATCATGAGGCCAAGAGATTTGGGTTAGGATGGTTGGAGATGAAGCAAATGGAAAGATATGAATTAGGTCAGCAAGGTTGATTTATACAGATTTCCTTGGGTTCAACTCCCTCTCCTTGGTAACAGGAATGAGTAGCACATCTTCACCTAGGAGTGTTTTCTATTGATTTCCAGAAGAAAAAGAAGTTCAAAGTGCTCTTTTCAAGCGTCTCCTGTTTTTCAAACATCTTTTCCTCAATACAGTCAATATATCAGAGGGACACCTTTTTGGTGGATACATTCCTAACTCCTTTAGCCTTGAACACACAAGTTTGTGTGAGTGAAACCCAGGTTTGCTTCTATCTCCATAAAAACATGGCAATCATTTTTTAAGTAGCAATTAAGACAGGGTCTTTGGTCAAAGCTGAAGCTCTAATTCAGGAATTAGTTTGTGGTGTGTCTGTCAATAGATTTGACTTTTGTACCTTGAGATCATCTTTTAGTTTATGTGGTATGGGATACCAGCTTACAGTAGAAACAAGGAAATATTAAACCATTTGTTGAAAATCCTAAATAAACAGAAATTCAAAACAAACTAGCTATGCACACATCCACCCCATATGTGAAAGTTTAGTGCTGTGTTGATGTTAATTCAGATTTGTGCAACTGTTTGGATATGGAAAAGTTTATTTTAAATGTGGCATTAAAAAGATATTTCCATGTCCAAATACAGTACATGTAACAGATAATACATAGCCCTCTGTGCCAAAACCATTTGTAGATTGGTTTTAAAAGTATAATTCCAAGAATGTATTTAGAACTGTAGTGAGAGTTGGTTTAGATCAAGGAGATGTGGTTTGTTGCAAAATCTGTTTCATGTTAGCTCTGGGATCTTATGCAGGAGACACTTTGTGGAATGTTCATTTTATTTGTCAACAGGAAAAATGATGTGTTTCCTAGATACTTCTTTTATAAAGTTAAGAATATGATGAAGTGTTTGATAAACTATGAAATTTTGCACACTCATTTACTCCTTGACATTTACAGAGTACCTGCTAAATATTATATTAGAGTTAACAGGCTTAGTAAAAGATGAACAGTGTGTTACCTATACTACAATGATTTATGATCTTACAATATATGATGTCTGTGGAAGAAATAAACATGTAAATAAATGCAACCTATTGGAAATGTGTGCACATAGGACATAGCAAAGATTTTAAATGATTGATATAAGTAGGTGTAGAGCTTTCTTGTCACCATTTAAGAACTTTGGTTGACTCTGGGCAGCCTGTGGGACTCTGGAAAGCTCTGACCTTCCTTAGCTTCCAGTGGGCAGGCCTGGAAGTTCTGTGCTGGTGCCGGTCCAAACTTTTAAGAATTTAGGTCGACTCTGAGTGGCCTGCAGAATTCAGGAGAGCTGCAGTCTGTGAGCCCAGCAAAGCAGATGCAGAGCTTTCTGGAGCCATCTAAGAATTTTGGCAGACTCTGGGCAGCCTGCAGGACTCTATCTGAGTGATTACTGGGAGCTTTAAAAAAGCCAAAATGCAGGAGCAAGAGGCAATCTCAGTCTCTAGCCCACCCAGAACAAATCCAGGATTCAAAGACATACATGAACTTGGAAATCAGACACCTGAAATAATCTCTGAAATGACAGCAACTGAAGTAAAGAAACAAGTCAATCAGGACATAGAAGAAATAAGATCAGAAATAATCTCTGGAGCCCCAAAAGAAATGAAAACAATTATAAAAGAATTGCTCAGCACAGCTAAAGAAGACATAGAAAAATAGAGGAGTATAGAAAAATGATGGAAACATCGAATGAGCAATACAGGAAAGAATTAGAATGCACGAAAGATTCAAACTGATATCCAGGAAATTAAGAATGCCATTGAAATTTGGCGGAACCACTTGAAACTAAAGGTAGACTTTCAGACCTCAAAGAAATTGTTGTATCTAATGAATGTAACATAAAAGATGTCTGAAAATTAACAAAGAACTGGGAAATAACAAGTCAGCAGCAACAAGATGGTGCAAAGAAAATAATAAAAGAATAATAGATGTCAATGCAGGAGGAGGAGATAGTACAAATAAGATAAAAAGACTATGTGCAGAAATACTAGCAGAAAATTTTCCAAACATGAGAAAAGAAATGGACATGCAGGTAAGCAAGGCATATATAATTCTACACAGCCATAATAATAATAAATCTATACCTAGACACATAATGATCAAGATCTCAGAAATTCAGCAAAAGAATAGACTATTAAAATCTGCCAGAGAGAAGAGACAGGTCACCTACAATAGAAAGCCCATAGCAGATTTCTCAACACAAACCATGGAATTAAGAAGAGCTTCACTCCAGTGAAGTGTTTAAGGTCCTGAAAGAATGTAACTTCCAACCCAGAGTGATGTACGCTGAAAAACTAACCATAAAATTAGATGGTGGAACAAGATACTTCCACGAGAAAGAACAATAGAAGAAATTCTTGATCACAAAACTAACCTTACAGAGTACTGACAGATATTCTAGAGACAGAAGTGATGACAGCTTTCAGAACAACAGAAAGAAACCATAAAACAGAGCATGTAATGAAAAAGAAGGAAAAGGTATGGAACCTATGACAGAAAAATAATATGATAAAGGTAAATCAATGTGTATCAGTTATAACCATGAATGTAAAGGGGCTCAATTCATCAATCAAAAGAAACAAGCTAGCAGAGTGGATTAAGAAACAAAATCCAATAATATGCTGCATACAAGAAACACATTTAAGTCAAAAGGAAATTGACAGACTTAAAAGTTAAAGGATGGAAAACAATTCTCCAAGTTACAGGAAATCAGAAAAAAGCAGGGGTAGCTATTAACAATATTAACATCAAACCAAAAATCATACAAAGAGAAGAAAAGGTCACTACATACTTGTTAAGGGAAAACTGAAAGAGGAAGAGATAACAATAATAAATATATATGAATCCAATGTAAGAGAACCCTCCTACACAAAACAAATTTTAATGGATATAAAAAAAATCAAATGAGCAATAATACAATAATAATGGATGACTTCAACACAACACTGTCACAAAGAGATAGATCAAATAGGCAAAACATCAGCAAAGAAATAATAGAACTAAATCAAACGCGAAGAAATTGACTTTTTAGACCTTTACAGAATGTTTTGCCCAACAACAGAATACACATTCTTCTTAGCTGCACATGGGATTTTTTTAAAAAACAAAACAAAACAAAAACCACATACTAGCACAGAGACAATTCTTTTAGTAAATGCAAAGGGATTGAAATTATACTGATACAGGGAAGTAAAACTCCCAACTTAACTTTGATGAGTTCGTGTTCTCTAAAACTGAAGAATGAATTTTATGAACAAACGGAGGTTGAGGAAAAACTTTATTGGATAGAAAAGCTTCT
Organism: Ctenomys sociabilis; assembly: GCA_004027165.1. Lineage (NCBI taxonomy): Eukaryota > Metazoa > Chordata > Mammalia > Rodentia > Ctenomyidae > Ctenomys > Ctenomys sociabilis. The sequence goes on from PVKA01005121.1 coordinate 42,009, forward strand.
GTCGGAGAGGGACAGAAGGGGGTCCCGAGAGGGTTGCCCAGGAAGCTGTCTCTTTCCGGGTATCTTTAGAGGGCAAAACCATGTGGGACTAGGGTAGAGAAGGGGGTCTTGCTTAGGTGGATGTGGGGTGGGACAAAACTATAATCAACCAAAGGGATTACAAGCACCATTGTTCAGATAAAGCTGATTAAGCCCAGGACCAAATGGGGAAGCGAGTCACATAGTAAGCGGGCATGAATAGGGGACAGGGTCTCTTCCCCTTGGGGGTTGGGCTAGTAACTCACTTGGGTTTTTCAGGTGATGGCTACCTATTTAGAATATCAATCCCTGGTGTTACTCTTTTAGCATCTGTTTGGCCTTTAGGTCTGGTTCACAGCAGGAGCCCCTATTCCTCCCCAGAGTTGCAGATATCTTGTTTCCTGTTATTATTTCTTTTGAGGGCCTGGCCCTAACTGACTGTCTAAAAAATGTTTCTGTCTAACTCTGCTGCCTGCAACAATACCATGCATACTATCTGATCACAGTGCAATAAAACTGAAAAGTGTTGACGAAAGAAACTATAAAACCACCATAAACACATAGAGCTTAAATAACAGCCTCCTAAATAACTAGTAGGATACAGATGAAATTAAAGAAGAAATTAAAAAGGTTTACAATCAAATGAAAACTCAGATATAACTTATTGGAACCTGTGGGATGTAATGAAAGATATCTTAAAAGGAAAGTTTATAGCATTAAATTCCCACATTAGGAGCAAGCTGAAATAAATGATTTTTATGCTGCATCTCAAACTCCCAGAAAAAGAAAAGCAAGTGAAGCCTAAAGCACAAAGAAGGCAAGAAATTATAAGAATTAGAGCAGAAATTGATTGATTGGAGATGAAAACAATATAAAGAATAAATGAATCAGAGTGCTGATTCTCTTTTCTTTAATAATTTAATTGAGAAACAAATAGCAATGCAACAGTTTCAAAACCAATTAGTACGACAGTCTCCATAATGAATACATGGCATATTGTTGTCTTTGTAGTGGTTATTCATAGTACAAGATGCAGACATGATATCTTTTACAAACACTATTAGTACAAATCTTTCTTCTCATTGAATTAAGTGAAAGAAGCTGTCTATCCTAGCTATTTTGAATATACAGATACAAAATGGTCCTTCATTTATATCCTTTTTCTGTTTAGTTTTGTCAGAGATGGGTATTCCATTGCCATTTAAATATTGGAGGAGCATGAATTCAGCAAAATATTCCAATATAGTCCAGTAGTCCGTAATAGTAGTGGGTTATTCGTAGGACTCACAATGTCAGAAGTTGTTGACTTGAGCCTTTTACAGCTCAGCCTATCATAATGGCTTTACTTTTTATATTTCATTTTTATGCTTTTCTATTGGATGGTTAAGACCAAAATAAAGCAAGACCTATGTAATAAAAATGTAACTTTTGTATCTGACAAGGTCAGTCATATCTCTAATGGATATCAATTCAAAAATCATCAACAAAATAGTAGCAGATAGACTGCAGCAAAGCATCAAGTTTATACATCATGATTCATCCCAGAATGCGGGGATGGTTCAACATATGCAATTCCATATAAATAGATGCTGAAAAAGCTTTCGACCATTCATTCATGATAAAAACCCTACAGAGTCAGAATAGATGGTATATATCCCAATCTGATAAAAGCCATCTATAAAAAAACAACAGCCAACAGCATACTAAATCAGCAAAAACAATGAAGTCCACTGCCTCCACTCATACTCAACAGAGTTCTGGAAACATTCACCTGAGCAATTAGACAACAGAGAGAAATAAAATAAGGATTAGACAAGGAGTGAAATTATCATTTGCAGAAGACATGGTACTTTAGATAGAGTATAATGGGTTAACTCACATTTTAGGCTATAAATGTAAATCTTGTGCTTTCTGTTGTAAATGTATCACCCACTGTACTAGGTTGCTTAGTAAATAGGGCCATTAAGGGCTTTAACTTCTTGTAACCTCTGGGCCTTGCAAGGCTTCCTGCAGGTACTCAGGTGCAAATTCATCAGAAAGTGAGACAAAAGCTCCAGGAAACTTAGTTTGAGTAGTGGTCACAATGACTCTGAAAGCATTGTTTTGTGTCCGACAATGAATTTGTTTATCAAACTCAATGTGGTTCCAAGTTTAAAACCCTCCCTGCTTCCAGGGCAAGCTGCCTTTCGGTCCTCTCCTGAGTGAGAGCTGACCCAGGGGCCCTGAGCTCCGTAATAAATGGCTTTCCAAATTCCAATCTGGCTGATCTGGTTCCTATTCTGAGCGACCCATAACATAGAGGACCCCAAAAACACCACCAATAGCTTTGTAGATTTAATCAACAAATTTAGCAATGTAGCAGGATACAAAGTCAACAACCAAATATCTATAGCATTTTTGTACAGAAAGAATTAATACACTGAGAGAGAAACTAGGGAAACCACACCTTTCACAGTAACACTAAAAACCTGAAATACTTAGCAATGAATCTCACAAAGGATGCATACAGTGAAAATTATAGTACTGTGAAAAAAGAGATTGAAGAGGATTTGAGAGAATTGAAAATTTTCCATGCTCCTGGATAGGAAGAACCAGCACTGTGAAAACAGCCATACTCCCAAAATTTATACAGATTCGATGCTATACCTCACAGAACTAGAGAAAACTTTCTTTTCATTCACTCGCAACTGGAAGAGACCCATAATACCAAAAGTAATCCTGGGAAACAAAGGAAACACAGAAATTATCACAACACCTAACCTGAAATTATACTATACGGCTGCTGTAATAAAATCAACATGGTCCTGGCATGGAAACAGACCTGAGAATCAATGAAACAGAAGATGCAGACTCCACTGCAAATACATTCAGCCTTCTTATCTTTGATAAAGGGGCTATGCATTGCTCACTGGAAGAAAAGTAGCTTCTTTAATAAACAGTTCTGAAAAAACTGATTTTCCACATGCTGTAAGACTAGAAGTAATGATGTAGAGTCTGCCTAATGAGAGTCACATGGAGAGAAAACATTCTCTCAGGCTTTCACAGGGAGCAAATTGGTCAAGCAATGGCTGTGACTCTTCCACATGACTGACACTGACAAAGGATCTACAAACCGCGGTACATGGTTTCAGGATAAATCCTGAGGGAATTTGACTAACATTGTCACATAAAAAAATTGCATTTTTTGTTATATAGGTTTTGCTTTATCTTGGTCTTAACCATCCAACAGAAAAGTATAAAAATAAGGTATAAAAAGTAAAGCCATATTAATAGGCTGAGCTGAAAGGCTCAAGTCAACAACTTCTGACATTGCCAGTCCTATGGATAACCCACTGCTGTTATGGATTACTGGACTATAATGGTTCATTTTGTTGAACTGATGCACCTCCAATATTTAAATGGCAATGGAATACCTATCTCTGGCAAAACTAAACAAAAAAGAGCATACAAATGCAGGACCATTTTGTATCTGTGTATACAAAATAGTAAGGACAGATATGCAGCTACTTTTTTTCAATTCAATGAGAAGAAAGATTTGTACTAATGGCATTTGGACAGGATATCATGTCTGCATCTTTTACTATGAATAACCACTATGAAGACAACAATATGCAATGTGTTAATTATTAAAACTGTTGTGCCAATTGGTTTTGAAACTGTCTCACTGCTATTTGTTTCTCATTAAAGTTAATTAAAAAATTTAAAAATTGAAAAAAAAAAGACTAAAACTAGAGCTATGCCTATTACTATACACAAAGCTACTGTCAAAATGGATCAAATAGTTGAATATTACCACAGAAACACTAAGTCTTCTGGAGGAAAATTTAGGTAGAAACTTAAAAGACACAGTAGTAGGTAGAGTTCATGAACAAAAACCAAAGTGCATGGGAAATACTACAAAGAATCAACTGGGATCTCATCTTTTCAAAATGATTATGCACTTCAAAGCAAATCTCCAATAGAGTAAAAAGGAAACTTGCAAACCTGGTAAAAAATTTATAGCTGACTGTCCCTTAGGCACTACGTATGTCCTTCTATTTAGGATATACAAAAAATTCAAGAAATGGAATCATACATCATAAAATTATAATAATACACTCATTACTCAGCATGTATAGGACTGAGTAGGATTCATTTCTGAAATCCTAGTGAACATGTGATTCACTTCTTCCAAGTTTTCTTTATAAAACAGTAAGATAATGGGTTATTTCAGGAATTAGTAAAAAGAAAAATAACCCAGATGACTTGAACTTGGAGCCTGGCCTGATATTTTCATTTTTATTGTTCAGTATGTAAGAAAGGTTTATAAAACTGAGCATCTTTAGAGGTGTGCCCAAGATCTCATGAGAGACTATTCCCAAATTAATATTTTTAAGGCTATAAACTACTTATGTCCCTAGTATAAGCAATAATTTAGACCTTAAAAAACCTTGTTTAAAAAAAAAAAGCATTGTCTAGAAAAAAAATAAAACATACAAAAAATTAAAAACAATCATGTCCCCCAAAATTCAAAGACCCAATCCAAAAATGGGCATCTGAAATGGATACATTGCTTTCTTTCTCTTCCAATTTCACATGCATATTTCTGGTAATATGAATAACTGGTTGGAAGACAATCCTGTGCATTATAATCATATTTGTTAAGTGAAATTTGGTATCACTTGTAAGTTTTTTCTTTTAATTCTAAGTTGTACTGTCTTTGTCTCTCTTTCTTTTTGTGGAATCAGGTATTGAACTCAGACCCTTGTGCTTGCCAGGGAAGTGCTTATTCTCCTGAGCCATCTCCCTGGCCCTAATGTGTACTGTCTTTAAAAAATAAAAAAATAATTTTAAATGGCCAATTTAATTGAACGATTCAGGGAAGTGTTTCTACAGAAGGTGATCTGAGTAAGTATTTCTAGACAGACAGAAAGGAGGTTAGGTTGGGTTGGAAATTTATCAGACAGAAGCCTTTGATAGCTAAGGTGTTGTTAAGGTTTGTGTCTAGTTGTCCCCCACAAAGGCTTCTGCAGTCACAGTGTGCCTTCTGGAGTTTGTGACTGATTACTGTGGGTGTGGATGCTACACCTGCCCTGGGGTGGGTAATTTGCATAACAATGTTAGGAGGGATGAGTTGCCAGCTAGCTGCCTGAGCTGCTGCCTCTCCCTTCTCTCTCCCTTTGCTGTCTGCTGTTTGCTACCACAAGGTTGCTCTCTGTCATGTGTCAGTCTGCCTTGGAGTCAGCTAAGCATGGATTGAAATCTCCAGTAACTGTGAGCTAAATAAAGCTTTCCTTTCTGCATTTTGAGTATCAGGTATTTGTTCCAGCAACGAGAGAAGAGAAACCGAGACAGGTGTATGTACATAAAAAAGCATGGCTTATTAAAATGTGAAAATACACTTGTAGCTTTTTCTGTTCTTGAAAAATTTGCATGAGATTCATTAATACTTATAGCTCTACAATTAAGTTAATGCAAATCTGATAACATAGAAAATATATTTTGCTGTATAGTTTTATGTATGCATTGTACATGGCAACACTGAATGCAGAAAGTGAAATTTCAAAGGCATTTCATGTTGTGTTAAAAATTAATAGATGTGGAACAGTTAATGCTTAATTTGTTTTGTCTGCTTTAATACCAGGTCTCATTATGCAGTTCAGACTTGCAGTACTCCTTTCTCAGTCTCTTTAACATTAGGTTTATGCCATATGCCACCATGCTCACTGCTGACACTGCCTGGGATGGATTCCTGTCCTTGTGTTACAGGCAGCAGAGTTAGATAGAAATATTTTTTAGGCAGTCAGTTAGGACCAGGCCCTCAAAAGAAATAATAACAGGAAACAAGATAGCTGCAGCTCTGGGAGGAATGGAGGCTCCTGCTGTGAACCAGACCTAAAGGCCAAACAGATGCTAAAAGAGTAACACCAGAGACTGATATTCTAAATAGGTATCAATCACCTGAAAAGACCCAAGTGAGTGACTAGCCCAACCCCCACGGGGAAGAGACCCTGTCCACTATTCATGCCAGCTTACTATGTGACTCGCTTCCCCATTTGGTCCTGGGCCTAATCAACTTTACCTGAACAGTGCTGCTTGTAATCCCATTGGTTGATTATAGTTTTGTCCCACCCCACACCCACCTAAGCGAGACCCCCTTCTCTACCCTAGTCCCACATAGTTTTGCCCTCTAAAGATACCCGGAAAGAGGCAGCTTCCTGGGCAACCCGCTCGGGACCCCTTTCTGTCCTTTTCCGACAGAAGCTTTTCTATCCAATAAAGTTTTTCCTCAACCTCCGTTTGTTCCTAAAACTCATTCTTCGGTTTTAGAGAACACGAACTCATCAAGATTAAGTTGGGAGTTTTACTTCCCCGTATCACTTGCAATTGACAGTCTCGCTTAATCCAGAGCTACTTTCCCAGTCCTTTGTCTCCTTTATTCAATTCTTTTTCTTTTTTCTCTCCTAAATTTATTAAATATTTTTTCTTTTTTCATTTCTTTTTCCAATTTCTGAATATATATAATTGGTAATATGAACCACTAATGTGAAGACAGTACTACACACTACAGCAGATATAGTGAAATTCATTTTATATTATGTAGTGACATTCTGTATCATTTTGTAACTTTCATATTTTAATGCTATTCTGTACTCTTTTTAAAAATAAAAAAGTAGGTGTGGAGGCAGTCTTTTCAGAATGCTATAGAGCTTATAAGGCAGCATTTGTTATGTTTTTATGGCATAGAACATTTGTTTATAAAGGATTTAAAGTGATTTGGGAAGTTATTCATTTGCTACAAGTATAAATGTGAGAAAAAAGTAAGAACTTCAAAGTTTTCATGAAAAATGTTCAAATCATCAAATATGACTTTTACGAGTTATGATGATTTCCTCCTTCTTGAGCAACTAGTTTCTCATGGGAATCTCATGAAATAGCCCAAATAGAATGACTTAATTTTGTCTATAAAGAAATGGCTTGGGAAATCTCCTCAGTTGCATCACATATCTCACAAGCAGCAGACATTTACTTAAAGTCTTCCCATGTTGATGATTCTATTTCCTATTGTGATACATTTTTTCCACGTTTCAGGGGATTCTGTTAAGCCAGAGCCCATTTCTCAGAGAAGGAAGGTCACACTATCTACCATCTGGTCTTTTCCAGAGGCAAAGTTCATTTTAATGTGCCCTTGAGTTTTCAAATTTCTCCAAGAATTCTGCATCCTGTCTTCACGACTGCATGGCCACGTACTTATTCTTTTGATCTGTTATTACTCCATCCTCTTTCCTCATTCTATTTTTTTCCCATGACTTTTTTATTTGTTTGGGTCACTTCACCATGTGTTCAGCTTTTATCTATCTTGGAACTTGGTCACTTGTGGTAAGTCATTGAGTTACTCCCTTTCCTTAAATATATTTGAAGGAATCATAACTGGAAAGACTGCTAAAAGAAATGCGTTATTTTCTCAACTGGTAAGGTCAAGCTCTCTGTTAGGATTTAAAACTTTTCATATTCCATTCTGGTTTTTTTTAACCTGTTGTGTATAAAAATGGAGAGGGGTATAACCTCAAAATGTGGGATCTTGTTAAATGATAATTACAGCTCCCCTAAGTAATGACAGCCTATGACTGAGAATATGGTGCCATACTTGAGGTGGAACAAATTTATACAGCTATGAAAAGGACATATTCCCAAGCTATTATTAATTGATCCAAACACAAATCATTTTAGTTTAATGAAATAAGGTTTATTTATTTATTTTTAAATTAATTGTATTGGTTCACTTTGGATTTATATAATGATTACGTTCATCATGGATAATTTATATATATATATATATATATATATATGTATATATATTCATTTTTCTCCATTTCTCTGATCTCCAACCCTTCCTTTCCTTATTTACTAAACTTTTCTTTCTAAGTTTTCCTTCTATTTTCCCCCATTTCCAGGTTGTTCTCCTTTCCATTTGAACATTTTTTTCCTATTTTATATTATATATTACACTTTTTTGTCTGTACTTACCCTTCCAGTTTCTCATATTGAAGAAACAATGTGATTTAAGCATGTGTGATTTATTTCACTTAAGAATGTGGCTTCAAAGTGTATTCATTTTCCCAGAAGTGTCTCAAGTTTATCTTTTATAACAGAGTAATATCCATTGCATAAAAACCCCCAATGTAGTCCTTCTCCATTCATCCACTGATGGGAACTTGGCAATTTCAAGGATTCACTTAGTACACACTGTGATGCCATGAACACGGCACACATACACTGCTGTGGTGCGGTGCATTTAATTCTTCTGGGAAGATATGAAGAAGGAGAATGGCTGGGTCATACTTAATTTCCAGTTTCAGTTTCTTGAGAAATTTCTCCTGCAGCTGCACTAGCCCTACCAGAATTTGTTACTGGTTGACTTTTGATGACAGCCCTTCTTTCTGAAGTGAGATGGAATCTCAGTATTGTTTTAATTGGAATATCTTGAATGACCAGTGACAGTGTAACACACACACACACACACACACATATCATATGTGTAATATATCACATATGATATAATATATATGATATTACGTATGTGGTACAAGGTCTCACTATGCAGCTAGGACTCCTAGTGCCCTGTTTCAGCTTCCCCCAGCACTGGGATTAGGGATGTGTGTGTCCCCACACCCAGTCTTGGTGCCAGGTCAGCCTTCCTGGGGTGGGGCTGGTATGGCATGCAGTACCAAGGGTGGAACCCAGATCCTTGCACTTGCCTCGGCAGAAGCTTAGACTGCTGAGCGATTTCCATGACCCATGTTTTTCATATATTTATTTACCATTTTTACTTCTTCATCTGATGAGCGTATATTCATTTCAGATGTTCATTTTAAATTGGGGGGGTGTCTAGTTTCTTTTCTTTTTTTTAATTGTTTGTTTGTTTGAGTTCTTTATATATTCTAGATGTCAGTCTTTTATCTGAGGAACAACTGGAATTTTTTTTTTTTATCACTCTGTAGGTTATCTCTTTACTCCGTTAGTGGTTTCTTTTACTATGCAACAAAAGCTTTTTAGTAAGATGAGATCCCACTTGTTGAGCCTTTGCGGTATTTCCTATGTGACTGGGTTTTGCTCATGAAATCTTTGCCCACATCTTTAAGAGCTACCTATTCTCTCAGGAGATTTGGTTTTTCTGTTTTAATATTTAATATTTAATGTTCTTGACACACTTCCCAATTTTTGCTTAGTGAATGGTGAAAGATATAGGAGTAGTTTTAATCTTTGGCATATGGAAAATAGTTTTCCTAGCATTATGTATTAAAGACTTTCTTCCAGTGAACAGGTTTGGCCCTTTTGTCAACAATACATGTGTTTGGAGTGTTTCTGTGTCTTCTACTTTGTTCCATTGATCCTCAGTGGTCCTTTTCTTTTTGCCAGTACCATGTTTTTTTTTTTGTTTTTTTTAGTGTATTTAGTACAGGATCTACAGGGTCTCATGGCAAAGATTAGACTTGTAGTGATCCTCCTGTTTTCAGCCTCCCAAGTGCTGGGATTACTGGTGAGTACCACCATGCCCCGTCTCATTCACTTTCCTGGTGAGGGGGGTGGGGAGGATGCTATTTTTACCATGGTACAATAACGCATTAAAATAGAAAATAACGCATTTCTTTTAGCAGTCTTTCCAGTTATGATTCCTTGAATTTTTAGCATAATTTCAAGTCAGGGATTGTGATGCCCCTTGCTTTACTTGGTTGACCTGAATTACTTTTTTTATCATAGGTCTCTTCCAGCTCCAAATGAAGTTCAAGTTGTGTTGTCTAATTCTGTGAGGTACGCTACTGCTATTTTGATTGAGATTACATTACATATATGTAAAAATTTTGAAAGCATGGCCATTTTTACAATGTTGGTTCTTTCTACCCAAGAACAAGGGCTATCTTTCTACTTTCTGATATCTTCTTCAAACTCCTTTTTTTTAAAGTACTGCAGCTTTCAATGTAAAAGTCTTTTACTCCATTTAGTAGATTGATTACTAAGTCTTTTTTTGAAGCTATTGTGAAAGGTCCAATCTTTGTAACTTCTCAGTGAGTTCATTATTCATGTAGTGGAATATTATTGATTTTTTTGGTGGCACTGACGTTTATTAGGATGCACCCTAATACAGGTGCTGGGACTGGCCCATGGTGCTCTTGATGTATATGGTCCAGACCCTCTGCCAGTTCTTCCTGAGCAGTGACACCAGGCAGCCAGGTGGACATTGTACACAAGCTCATCATGAGTCGTCTTCACACGACCAATAGCCGCAGCCAGACACAGGACCTTCTGCATCTGGAACTTGATCATGGACGTCGCTTCATCAATGTTGGCCACCACGTCTTCACTGTGGGCCAGCAGGGAGGGAAGCTTGTTAGCGTTGTTGAGGTCAGGTCCCAGGATTCGTGGGATCTGCTTGATCAGAGAGAGACTCAGAGGCCAGAAAGGCATGGTACTTCCTGGCCAGCTTTTTAACCAGCTTCTTATTCTTGGTAAGCTTCTTCAGAGTCTGGATGTCCAAGTGAGGGATGTCCATGGCCTTGGCCTTGTCACACTGCTACTGATACCCCAGGACACATGGAGAACTTGGAGCGGGGTGTGGATCTCAGCCTGATAGTGCCTAAGAAGTGCTTGACCTAAGGAGGCTCATAGTTCTCCAAGCTGATCTGTAACTCTAAAGTTTCTAAAAATGTCTGGCACTTGCACTAATTCATGTGCAAGACCGCATGTACTGCCTCATACAGGGTGCTGTGGGAGACTTCGCTACTCAAGATTGCTCGCCCTGAGGAAACCAGAAAAGTGGAATACTATTGGTTTTTGACTATTGACTTTGTATTTAGCTGTGCTACTGAATTTGGTTATTAAATCTAGATTTCTTTTGGTGAAATTTTTGGGGTCTTCTATATAGGATATTATTTTATGCTCAAATAATGATAACTTCTTCCATTCCTATCATTATTCATTTTATTTCTTTCTCTCATGCAATAGCTCTGCCTAATATTTTCAGAACTATATTGAACTAGAGTATTGATAGTGGGCATCTTTTTCCCCCTGTTTTTAAAATGAAAGCTTTTAGTTTTTATCTTTTTGATATGATGTTGACTGTTGGTTTGTTATTGATTTTATCAAAATGAGACCAGCTATTCTAGTTTTCTGCAGAGGTTCTTTTTTTTAAAATAATGAACAGGTGCTGGGCTTGTCATGCTTTCTTTTAGATCAATTGATATAATCATGTGGTTTTTATCTTTGGTTCTATTAATCTAGTGTGGTACATTTATTGATTTGAATATGTTGAACCATCCCATCACTGAATCCCTGAGATGAATCCTACTTGATCATGGTGTGTAATCTTCTTGATAAGTTGCTGCTTTCTGTTTGCAAGCCCATAGCATATTGAGGAATTTTGTTCCTTTGTTCACTGGGGGGATCAGCCTATATGTGCCGTTTTGGTTAAATCTTTTCTGGTTTTGATACCAGGGTAATGCTTCCTTCCAGGGATGACTTTGAGAACATTTCTTCCTTTTCTATCCATCTGATGCTGGGCTTTTCTTTGTTGGTAGGTTTTTGGTTACAACTTTAATTTCCTTGACTGAGATTGAGTTATTTTGGATTCTTATATCTTCTTGATTGAGCTTTGGTAATTAAATGTATTTAGGAATCTGTCTATTTCTTTGAGGTTTTCAATCTGACTGGAATAAAGGTCCTTAAAGTAGCTATCGAGACTTTGCTGTATTTCTGCTGAATTGTTGTGATTTCACCCTTTTTAATTTCTAATTGCATTAATTTGAGTCATCTTTTTTGATAAGAAAAAGGATTTGTGTATCATATTTAATCTTTCAAAGAATCACCTCTGTCAACCAGTGTTCATTTAAAAAGATTGCTTTTCATCTGCACAACTACTTTGAAGACAATAATATGCAATATAATAACCACTATTAATTTCCTATAATTTTGTTTTGAAATTTTTTAATCATTTTTCTTTTTTATTCTTTTTTTAATTTATTTTTTATTTTATTGAAGTACAAATATCAATCAGACAGTTTCAAGACACCTTAACAAGACAGATTCGTTAAATTAATACATTGCAAACTGTTTTCATAATGTTTTGGTATCGTACAGGTGCATACATGATATTATATTTGCAGGTATTATTTTAGCAGATGTCTCTTATCAGTAAGAGTGTAGCTGCTTACTTATCTTATTTTTTATACCTGAATTATATCAAAAATTCAATAATTATTTTCCTAATGGATGACCATAGTACTAGAAGCCAACATAATATCCTGTCCAACCACCATTAGTACAAATCTTGCCCCTCATAGGATTATGTAGAAGTACAGTGTTATCTATCTCAACTGTACTATCTATACACACACATCATGATTTTTTCTTTGTATACCCCCTTTGTCTACACCTGTCAAAGGTGGGCACTCCATTGTCATTCAACTTACGTAGGTGCTTGAACTCGACAACACAATCCATCACAGTCCAGCATTCCACAACAATAGTGAGTTATTCAAAGAAGTTATCAACCATAGTCATTTACAGCTCAGCTTAATATTATGGCCCCGCGCTGTATACTTCATTTTTCTACTTTTCTGCTGGATGGTTAAGACCTAGATAGAGTAAGACTTATATACCAACACATGAAATTTATATTTCTTATGTGGTCAGTGAAGTCCTCTCAGGGTTTATCTTGTAGTCCTGTACATTATTCTGTAGATCCTTTGTCTGTGTCATCCATGTGGATGAGTCACGGCCAATGCTTGACCAGTTTGCTCTCCGTGAGAGCTTGAGAGAAAGTTTTCTCTTCAATCTCTTTCCTCTGTGGCTCCATAATCTCCTTGTTCAGAAAATTTGGAGCTCACCTGAGTTTCATGATGTTGCAGTACAGATTCTCCTATGTCCTGAGTGTTCGCTGACCTTGAAAGGCTAGGGCCAAAATGTTGGCTGGCCTTGTGGCTCTTCTATTTCTCCAACTCTGACTTGTGAACTTAGGTTGTTAACCATCCAGAAGAGAATCATTTTTATTCTCTTCAAAATAAAAATGTTAAAAGATTGTTTTAAAATGAACTCTCTGATAATTCAAAATATTTTGTAGATAAATATAGACCAAAAAATAATTAGGACATCTGAATATATATCATACAAATTTTTCAAAAATAAACTACAGAAAGGAGACACTTAGAAATTCCAAAATTATACATAAAAACATTTAAAACTGTGCAAATAACTATACCATGGAGCTCCATCTATCAGCAAAGAGAAGGTGGATGATTACCCTGAACTTCAGACCTTCTCTATGAAGCTTCTCAACTGTCACTTATAAAAGTTTAAAAAGTTTTAATCATTGACCAAAAGAATATCTTTTTCATATTTAAGTTGTTTATTTGTGATTTTTTCCATTGCCAAAAAAGTGTGAATACTCATGTGCCTCAGTCTTTTCTCACATCACCAGAGAGTATCAGAACAAAAAAAACCAAAATTATTAGAACTTTAGCTCTCATCTTCGGAAAACAATCTATAGAAAAAATACATTGGTCACAGTTAGGGCAGGAAAAATAAAAATAGCAGAAGAAAGAGAATAGGTTAATACAAATTTGCTCATAGCTCATTTAATACAAATGAGCTATGAGCAAAATTATGAGTATTCTGTAAACTTGACTAAAGTTCAGCTGAATTTAATTTAAAATTTCTGGTAAATTATACTTTCCATGAAATAGATTGTTAAAATAGAAAATTTCAGGAACTATATGATTTATATAAAGATTGTTATACCACTTCTTTATATTTTTATATTACAAAAGCAATTTGTAAATAATTGGTCTTGAGAATATATTCATTCTATTTTTTGCTCATTGACTATTTTTTTAATTTGGTGTTTGTTGGCATTTCTGTTTTCATTGTGATAATATTCTTCAGTTCAAACTTTTGTGCTTGTAAAATTGTTTGAGTGAACATTGTGCTTTTCTAGTTAGACGGTTATCAACACAGTTTCATCAATTACCATACCTCATACATTATTTAAGATATTTAGTTTAAATCACATTATTAATTTACCCCTTGTAATCAATATCAAAATTTTCACTTGTATTTGAAGTTTAAGGTTAATGCCACTAACACTATATATTTTATGCTATAGCTTTATCTAGAAGTTATACTTTTCCATACTTAATTGTTATTTAACTAAGAACTATCTGCATTACATCTACTATGAGCAAGCATTTTATAAATGCTTCATGACCTATAAAGATGAATTATACATAGATTCTGCCCTCAATGTACATTTAATATCTTAAGGAAGATAGGATGTACATAAATAAATGAACACAGTGCATACTGAAGTATGGTATAAATATGTTGAGAGATATCAGAGAAGAAAGATTTTAATGTATGTAGAAGCACAAAAAAGTACACATGGAAGTTACTCCTGTAAGTGCATTTTAAAGAATATTTAGGATTATAGTGTGTTGTGGTGAGGCATGAAATTTTCAGAGGAGTAAGTACAATGATGAAAGGAGTGGTATTCCTTAGGAGAAAATGAATGAATAGTTTGTTAAGCACAAGTTGCATAAAAGACAAAATGGGAAGTTTGATTGGATAGAACAGTAAAATGCCAAAGTTGCCTTTCATTGCCTGATGAGAACTAATTGTTGCATATTCAGGAATTTTGTGAGACAGGTATTATCACTTTGGTAATTTCATGGTAGAGATGGTGATGAGTATGTTTACATCGTGGAAACTGGTCAGTGACCTTTCAGGACTTTTGGGGGAAAAGTTCACTGTTGAACATTTATTGGTAGATTGTTATATCCATTTGACAGAAAAGTTTACGTGTTGGATTTCTAACATAATTAAATTCATAATATTTAGCTGTGATAGGAGATTTATTTTGCTCCTAGTTGGAGGACAGATGGAATAAGCTACTATTAATTATTTCTTCCTTGTAATGACCGAAGTAATTGTCTGCCTAGTGTTATTTTCTCTGAATGGAGAAGGGGTAGAAGCCAAGTTCTGTACTGAGTGTCTTTCTCTGAATTGAGCAGTGCTCCAGGTCAGTGGAGCTCAGCTCACAGGATGCAGAGGTTTGAAGGAATTCCTAGGGGTAAAGAACTGCATTCCATAGCTTATTTCCTGGTCATCACATTTGACATTGCTATGTTAATTTCTTTCATCATGAATGAGCTTGTTTATGAGACAGAGAGAGAGAGAAAGTGAGAGAGATATTCTAAGTACTATTCAGTTTGAATGGCATTCCAACAACTATAAAATAAACATGACAAAATTCTCTTAAGCCTTAATAAATGCCTTCAGGCTTTCAGATCTTTAGGAATCAATATGAACAAGGCCACAACTGGTATGTCCTCTTTTGAATCCAAGGAGGAGATGCTTGATTTTCATCAGCGTTGGTTTTAAGGTATTGGTATTTTCATAGGAACACACACACACACACACACACACACACACACACACACACACACACACACGACCAGGCTGTCCATGTGTTGCATGTACTCATATTTTTCCTAACAAATGATCTGTAGGTTATCTCAATGCTGAATGGGGTCTCTGCCAAGTGCTCTGGGCACTCAGTATTTTCCCTGCCATCACCCCTAAATAAATGTTTTTAGGAAGGAGGAAGAGGAAGAACTAGATGTGAGAAAAATCTCTTAAATATTTTGAGGATACTTTTTTTTTTTTTTTTTGACAGGGTTTCACTATGCAGCCCACATTCATAGTGATCCTCCTGCTTTCTGCCTCCCTAGGGCTGGGATTACAGGCGCGTGCCACCACGCCCAGACTGCATCGCTGGCTCAGTGCACCTGAAGGCGCGGCTGGCGCGGCATGTGGAACCAGGAATTGAACCCCAGCAGCTGCGCTTACCTAAGCAAGGATACTTTCCCGTTGCATCCACTCACATATGAGGGCTTTCAGTCTAAGCTTCTCTTCTGGATGTTTAATAACTAGTTTGTATACCAAAAATTACACAGATAAATGTGCTAAAAAAGATAGCCAATA
Source organism: Ctenomys sociabilis (assembly GCA_004027165.1). NCBI lineage: Eukaryota > Metazoa > Chordata > Mammalia > Rodentia > Ctenomyidae > Ctenomys > Ctenomys sociabilis. Next base: position 58,041 of record PVKA01005121.1, read on the forward strand.
TTTCGGTCCTTGCCATTCAAGGTCAGTGAGGACTCAGGACATAAGAGAACCTCTGCCTTGACATCCTGTCACTAAGTGGTGTCTCATATGTTCTGATCAAGGATATTGTGGGGCACAGAGGAAAGTGATCAACGATGCATCGTGTGCCTAAGGAGGGTCACCTAGAGAGAAAACATTCTCTCAGTCTTTCACAGAGAGTAAGTTGGTCAAGCAATGGCCATGACTCATCAAGATGGTAGACATTGACAAAAGATCCACAAGGTACTGTACCTGGTTCTAGGGTAAATCCCCAGGGGATCTGACCGACCTTGTCAGACAGCAAAAGTTACATTTCTAGTTATATAGGTCTTGCTTTAACTTGGTCTTAACCATCCAGCAGAAAAGTGTAATCATGAGGTATAAAAAGTAGAGCCATATTAATATGCTGAGCTGTAAAAGGCTCAAGTCAACAGCTTTGGACAATTGCCAGGTGTGCTAATAACTCACTACTATTATGTATTTTTTAGATTATATTGGGTTATTTTGCTGAATTCAAGTAGCTGTTATCTTTCGACTGGCATCAAGTATGAAAAGGTTCTTTAAAGACCTCCAAATACAGCTTCTCTAATAGCAATGGAATACCCGTCTCTGAAAAAATGAAAAAAGGAGGATATCAATAAAGGACTATTTTGCTGTGAAAAGGAAAAAAAAATATGTATATACAAGATAGGATATGTATATATAGCTACTTTCTCTCTTAGTTCATTGAGAAGAAAGGTTTGTACTAATATTGTTTATATAAGGCATCATGTCCTCAAACACAGAAATATGCAATGTATTAATTATTGTAACTGTCCTAACTTGTTTTGAAACTGTTTCATTGCTATTTTATTTCTTCTTATTAAAATGAATCAAAACTAAAAAAGAAGCCAAAAATAAATATTTTGAGGAATATATTGATGAGTACTCAGAGTTTATTTTAGAGAGCTAGATTTCAGAAAATCTCTTAAGTGTTTTCTTAAACACTTATAAAAGTGTTATATGTATTTTCATAATTCTCTTTTTTAATGCTTGTATCTACCAGTTAGATATAATAACTTCTACTGCCCTGAACTGAGAACTAGAGAACTGCTAGGGCACAGTGGTTCTTAAAACTTGAGCTGCACATCTCCTTGAATATTTGAAAAATGTGACAGGCAGGCTTCATTTATTCAAAGTTTTGTTTTAGCAGGTCTGAAGTAGAGTCTGATTATCAGCACATTATAAAAATTTTGAGGCAATTTTGGTGTACAGCCCCTCCTTGGGAACCACTAACCCGGGACAATTACTCATACAATTTTTGACAGAGCTAAAATTTGAACCAGACACAAGAAAGATCCATGTCAGACAACTGAGTAATGAAAAGTTGCCTTATGAGGTCAGTAAAATGCACTTTATTATAACCAGAAACAGTTTCTATATATATTTGTATTAATTAAAGCACTAAGGTCTTGACTGCAGCCAGTGCAGTAAAGTAATAAGCTGTCCAAATATGTACATTTGAAAATACTTTAATAAAGTGTTCTCTTTGACAGTAGCACTCATACAGAACTTTATTTCATATTGACTTTCAATTGTTTTCCAAAGTCTTAATTTTCTCTAGGATGATAATAGTTGTTTTTAGTAATTCTTATAACTCTTTGCCTTTATAAGATCATTTGTTGCTCTAGTACTTTTGTCTAAAAATCCATTCATTTTAGGATGGAGTTGAGCTACTTGAAAACAATTTGCTACTTTTAGACTTCAAATTTTGGTTTGATAGCAATGGCCAAAAAAGCAGCTAGTCTTGGACTAATTGTTCTCCACTGTGGAGATAAGAATCTTCTGAGTGTTTTAGGAAGTATCTCATGAATTATGAATATTTTTCTTGTTTGGATGGGGGGAACACAGTTACTCCTGGCATGCATCAAAATGACTATATTTCCCTCTGACATTTTTTGTATGGTTCTAGGAGGCTCTGTGCACACCCCCACATATAAGTGCTCTCAGGTGGGCTGCTAAGTACTCAAGGAGAGCTTTCATACTGGCAATATCTTTTTTTGTATGACTCTCTCCTAGATAGTAATTAGCCCGGTGGATTCTAGACAAATTATCTCTTCAAAGTCCTAGCTATTTCTCTTAAACTCAAGGAGATGTTGACTTAAGTTCCCCCTGTGTCTTAGCCTGGTACCTTCCTCATGGCAGTAAGCTAAGCCAATCATAGGCTTCATCTTGTTTTTGTTTTTTTAATGTCCCTCATATATCACTGTTCTTCATTGCCTGGTATCTAATGACTTGAAAACTGTTATTTCATATATGGGCTCCATGTTTTTAATTGTGTCAGATGGGAAGCTAAGTCTAGTTCTGTTATTTTATCTTGGAGGCAAGATAAAATCTAGATAAAATATTTAATCATTTAAATTGTACCATCTTAAATTATTTATGTTCACTGAAAGAATATTAGGAAGAGAGAAAGATTAAGAGAAAAATATTGTATAGGGATTAGCACTATGTGATAAGGGCTGGTGAGATAACTCAGCAGTCTAAAGCACCTGATTAAGCAAGTTTAAGTAGGTGCAGGGGACCCATGGTTTTATCCCCAGCATCATAAACTGCATCAGCCCTTGCCCTCAGGGTGGGCTGAGCTGGTTAAAAAAAACAAATTATGTGATAATTTCTTCATGTATACTGTTTAATTTAATCCTTATAATTCCATGAAGTATAAACGTATGGCAGAGGGAGATCTGGGACTAGGTTTAGTTTGCTCTAAACCTGTACTCTTTCCATCATATTTTTTTGTAACTTTTTAAAATTCAGAATGGTATTTTAGAAATCAGTTTTTAATACTTGTCATTTGATTATGAAACAGAGTTTAGAGGACAAAGGAAATGAATGAGCTTGAAAATTCAATGCAATAAGATTGACAAGGAGGTGAATTTCTTCACTATTTTCAGTTAATTCCTAGCTAATCATAATTATATAATCTTCTTTACTTTAGAGGCAAAACTTATTAATCTCAAATTTTCAGTCCACTGTCATTTGACTGTAGTCCCACATTTAAGTTTCATAAACATTATTCATCTTAAAGCAGTCCATCCAACACAGATTTCCATTTTTGGAATCTACTCCTCTTGTTTTTATGTTGGTCTCTTTGTTCTTGATATTCTGTGTTAGACAGTGTGCTCACATACTATAGGTCCTTACCATCAAACATGTGTGTCTGTACCATTCAGCTTTTTATTGCTGTAGCAAAATATCTGCAGTAAACAACATAAAGGGAGAGGTGTTCATCTTGCCCTTATTTTCAGATGAGTGAGCCTGTGGTTGGCTGGATCCACATCAGGAACATCAGTCCACATGGTGTAGAGGACCAAAGTTATTTAGTTCATTGTAGCTGGGATGCAAAATAGAGGGACAGTGACAGAGAGAGGGCGTGAGGAACCAAATATGGACCCCAACATCTGTCTTCATAGCCTACCTGGACACACCAGAATTATGCTCGACTAATCTGCTGGGTGCCTCCTAATCTAATCAATTTAACAATCACAAATACCACAACCTGTATCCAACTACCTCATCCATACATTGCATGATGAAATCCCTCTCCATTCAAGATCTAGCTCTTCAGGAGATTTTGTTCAGTGCTTTTAATTTTGATATGTCTTTTTGAGGGCCTTCCTTTACCCCATGAATCTTCTGACAGAACACTGACCAAAATTTAAGTTGCATTAAAACTGATTAATACATATATACATGTATTTAATGTGTGATTATATATATTCTTTGTGCAGGCTACAGAAGAGATATTGTATATATTTTGTTTAGGCTACAGAAAAATATCTAGTACAGCAAATATTTGATATGTATGTGGCTTGATAGGGAGTTGGTGTTAACTAGCTATACTCACTAGATTTCTCATTTTGTACTACTAGTATTATTAATCACATTTAAATGAAGAAGTCCCAGCATTTTTTCTCCAGGATACATAATTTGCTGCCCATGTGAAAAGCAAGTTATAACAAAGCAAGGGCTATAGTTTAGAAGTTATGCTGTATAATTTTTAATTTAATTTCAAGTTTGGAACTTCTGTTTGGATTTTTTGACCACTGTATCAATATCCATATTTTGTCTCTCATGCCCATCAGTCACATGGCTTTCTTATTGCACCCTAATTTCATTGCTCAAGAGCAGTTTTTCCTTCAAGACTCCCTAGAGCCCGTGCCTCCCTTGCCTCCAAAGCTGTATAGTCCATAGTTGTCATCACTTCTATACCATGTTTTATATGATAGAAGAACAGGCAGACAAAATTTTAGTTTTAATTGGCTCTAATAAAACAGAAATACAAAAATTTTATTCCAAGGGAGGAGCTGTGAAATCTGACAAAACCTTCAGTTTAAAATCATGGGCAGATTAGCAATCAAGGTATACACCCAGGAGAAAGACAGAAGCCAACCTGCAGCCAAGTGGGGAAACAGGTAACATCAGTAAGTAGCATGCTTACTCACTTGATTTGCTAGGGCATTTTGTAATTAATCATTGAAAAGTATCCTGTGAACTATGGTCTTGTCACCTTTATGATGGAACTGTAAATAAACTGTGAATCACTTATTTAAGAATTCTCCTCTATCATGAGTTTGCTCATAATTATTTTATAAAGAATTCCAAAATAGGGCTGATGATGGAGCGGACACTTGAAAAGAAGAAACTTTGAAAATGTCTGAGGAGCCATGAGGAGAAGAATATCTGAAAATGATCCTGAAAAGGAATTTTAGTGGTTTGCAACTAAATACATAATTTTTACTGAAAGTTTCAACAAATAAAAAGTTATTTATGATAGTCAAAAAATTCATTGAGTGAATTAATTTTTAATTCACTCAAATTAATTGAGTTAATTGGTAATACTTGAAATGTAGGACTAGAATCACACAAAGAAATCAAGGGCACTAGGAACTGTAACAATAAAGATAAATATAAAATGTTTTTATTTATATTGCTTTGATAATTTTATATAACTGTATTATATTGTTGTAATTGTAAAGCCATATATCTCATCATTTATAAAACATGTAGAAGTAAAATGGGTGACAAGAAAAACACTGAGGCCAAGAGGCAAAAGAAATGCATGATTTACAGGTTTAAAAAGATAAAGTGAAATAATGAAGAACTTCAAGGTTATAGGATACAAGATTAATGTACACATTCTTAATGGCACTCCTATATCCTGACAAAAAGTTGTTAAAATTCAACCCTATTTACAATAACTGCCTTAGATTTGAAACATAAAATCAACACTATTCCCTTTCAAGATGCCGTTTGGAGGGGAGGGGGTCTGTTGCCCACGGTGACCGGGCTCTAGGATCCTGACTGTCTTGTTCACGATTTTATAAATTTGTTGTACTCAAAAACTTGAAATGTAGGATGCCATTAACTGTCTGTTTATATTTCTGGAATATTTGTATTACTTACAATTAATTAATAAAAGCCTGTTTTTTAAAATTAAATAAAAAGTAATTCAAGCCCTGCATATTAAAAACTATAAAAATATTACTGAGAGAATTTTTAAACCTAAAATCAGAAAATGTATGTCATGTTAGTAGATTTAATAGTCTTATTATTAAGATGTAAGGTTTCTCCAATTTGCTCAATAAATCTATTATAATGCCTTTCTTTTTAATAGAAACTGACACGTTCATTATAAAATTCATATATAGTATGAAATAAAAGCAACCTGACAAAGCCTAAACAATTATGAAGAAGAAAAGTAAGGTTGAAAAACTTATACTTCTGGACTTTTAAGAATTTTTATACAGCTACAGAAATTAAAACATATTGACTGTACAATAAAAAAATGATTTCAGAAATATATTTACATATGCACAATTAGTTATTTTTGATACAGATCCAAAGTCAATTGAAGACAGATAATCTTTTCCCTAGGGTTTATTTTAAAAGATTAATTGGATATTTCTAATCAGACAAACAAAAACATTTCAATGCCTACCTCATATCATATGCAAACTTTAAATCAGATGGATCATGCACTGAAACAGAATTTGAAAATTATAGTACTTTTAAGAGAAAATATAGGAGATACTGGCTTTAGTGAAGATTTCTTAGACATGCCACAAAAATGTTATGATTTGGAAGAAAGCAGTGATTAATCAAATTTTAGCAAAATGAAGAATAGCAGTTTTTATACTACTAAAGAAATAAAAAGAAAGTTGCTAACCGTGAGAAAGTATTTCAAAACTATGTATCTTACAAAGGAACATGTAAAGAGCTTTCAAAGCTCTGTATTAATGAAGGAATTTTACACAAGCAAATATGAGAACAGTCATTCCACTACCAAATTTGTATCAATGTAACACAAACAAAATAAAATGTCAAATATCAATTTTTATTAAAGAAACACAAGATTAAAAACTATGAGATATGGCTACATATCTACTACAAATGTCTAATACTAGAAACACTAACTGTATCAAATGTTAAAGGTGTAGAAGCAGCTGGAAATTTCATATGTTGTGGATGACAAAATAATGCAAATATTTTGGAAAAGCTAATTTGAAAATAACCGTTGTTAATTCGATTACTTCGTTTAGTGAAATTTTTATGTTGTTTCTAATGCTGTTTCTTTCTATTACACTTTGTATTCCTTAAAAAAATAAGAATTAGGCAATACATATGTTATATAAATATTATAAATTGTATAACTTAAATGTATCTACTTGTAGTTCCAAGCTTGTTAAAACTTGTATCAAATACTAATTTGCTAGTCTTGAGTTTTAAAAATTAGTCAAACTGAAAATTATATACTGATATTCTCAAATACATTGTATTTAATGCTGTCGATTAAATTTTTAAATTTGACTGACACAAAAATTAAGCCATTCATTAAAAATTGTAACAGGGTCAGTGAGATGGCTTTGTAGAATAAATGATTGCCTGGAAAGCTCAAGGGCCTTTTAATCCCTGGTTCTGTTAAAAATATAAACAAAAGAAAGGAAAAGAAAAGAAAAAAATTGTGACAGACATTTCAAAAGTCATTGATGTGATTTTAGTTGTTTTGTACAATCCATTAGGGTAAATTGCAGAGCAAATTCACTGTTACCTGACTGGTTACTTAACCAAGTTTGGTGAGATGAAACACTGACTCAAGTTACCTGAAGTCAAACTCACTACCTATAGTGAGGCAGCAAGAGATAATAGGAGCCAAAGATTCAGGGCAAGTGGGTCTCCATGGATCAGGAAGGCTTCTCAGGCAGTTGGAATGGTATTTTTTAATGTCTACTGTCAGTATAGGTGAAGGACCTCAAAGAACAGTCTGCTCTGCCTTTTTATACCCTGGAGGTAACATGACACCTTAATTAAAGTGTTGAAAGACATTTTATGTTTAAGGGAGACTGGAACAGATCCTAGAACGTTGCAGCCAGTTCTTCCTTATCTCAGGATATTATGTCCCCAGCAGATCGTACAGAAAGGGAGGGAAATTGATTTGTTTCAAGGATTCTATCTTGCAGAAATATTTTGAGATGTCTATTTCAGCACTTCTCATATATCACTTTTTAGTGCCTGTAGATCCACACGGAAAAGCTCATTCTGTGGTGAGAAAGCCAAGATTTAGGGGAAGAGTTGAGGCACCCTAGCTGGTGTCTGAGGACCACCTGGGATTAGACAGCTAAGCACACTCCTCCAGTTGCCTTCTTGGATATCTGTCTGGAAGACTCGAGGTACATGAGGGGAAGGTGCCCAGACAGAAGTCAGGGAAATTAATTTAAAGACAAATTCTCAATATAAGATCTGCTTTATTGTACAGCTATGATGTTTGTTCTCATGGTCTAAAGTCTAACAACCCATTAGTTATAAAATTTTCTCAATTTCTAAATTTCAATAGATGTTATTAATATTGCTAATTATTCTACTGTAAACAGGAAACCATATTTGCCTTAACCACATGTTCACCCTTGGATAATAATATCATGAGATTATTGGGTAGAAAATTCATCAGAGCCTTACACTAAAGGACAGAAGACAATGCCAAATAGAAGCCAATATTTCACTCTCAATAGAGAAGGCAAAATCTTGGCACACAAAACAAGCATCTCTGTCATAGGAGAAATATCTTAAAAGCAGACTGTTTACCGGTGAAATCAAGTGCATTGAGGGTGCTATGGCTGCAGACATAGACTCTTTAAAGAAAGGCTCTGATGGCAGTGATATAGCTACCTATTATCAAACTTTCAGAAAATGGTATCACAGGAATCAAATAAAGAATTCTCCAGATAGGAATGACAAAAAGAAGGAGCAAATGGCAATCTCAGACCCTGAGCTCACCCAGAACAAACTCAGGAGACAACAGCTGAAAGGAAATTGGAAATCAAAAACCTGAAATCTCTGAAATAATAGCAACTGAAGTAAAGAAACAACTGCAGAAGAGTATTGAGTAAATCACATTTACTAAGTGTTTCTAAAGAAGACAATGATAAAAATGATGGAAACCTTGAATGAGTAATATGGGAAAGAAATGGAATTCATGAAGCAGATTCAAAAAATATACAAGAAATTAAAAACTCTATTAAAAGTTGGCAAAAATGTTTCAATTAAAGTGACTATAGGCTTTCAGACTTCGAAGACATATTTCCAGCTCGTGAAAAGGTAAGGAAAGATTTCTTAAAAACAAGTAGGATCCAGGAAATAATAATTCAACAGCTGCAAGATGATGCAAATATGAACAACATAGCATTAACTGGCATCAATGAAAACGAAAGAAACTACACAAATGACATAAAAAGAATCTAGGCAGAGGTAATAGCAGAAAACTTCCCAAATATGGGGAAACAATTTAACATTCTGGAAAACAAGGCACATAGAACTGCAAATAATGTCAACCCAATTAAAACCACACCCAGACATTCAATAACCAAGATCCCAGAAATTCCACACAAGAAAAACGTACTAAAAGCTGCTAGAGAAAAGAAATAGATCACATTTAAAGGAAAGCTCATATGAATTAACAGCAGATTTCTCCTCATAAACCATCAAGTCAAGTAGAGCATGGAGCAAAATACTTCAAGTCCTACAAGAAAACAAATTCTAATGCAGACTGATATACTCTGGTAAGCTCTCTTTCAAGTTAGTGGAGAAGTGAAATACTTCCATGATGAAGAAAAAGAAAAGAAATTCATGATGACCAAACCAACTCTACACAGAGTACTAAAAGATATTCTAGAAAGGGGTCAAATATCCATAATTCCAAGAACAGCAGCAGAAACAACCTTCAAAACATGGCAAACAATTAAACATAGGAGAAAATTAGGAAATAAACAGCAGGAAAATAACATAACAAACATAAGTCAACACATATCAATTATAACCACCAATGTAGATGAACTCAATTTGCCAGTTAAAAGAAATACACTGTCAGAGTGGATTAACAAACAAAATCCAACAATATGCTGTATTTAAGAAACACATTTAACCCATAAAGAAATTCATAGGCTGAAAGTCAAAGCATGGAAAACAATACTGGATGCGCCAGGACCTCAGAGAAAAGCAGGGGTAGCTATTCTGTTCCCTGACAATCTGAACTTTAAACCAAGAATGAACTATCTATTGATTAGGGGAAAACTTCAATAAGAAGAGATAACACTCATAAATATATATATGCACCAAATATGGGAGTACCCAACTATATAAGAAAAATTTTAAAGGGCATGAAAAATCTAATAACCAATATCACAATCTTAACAGGGGATCTTAACACTGCCTTCTATAAAAAGGATAAAACAGACAAAAAATTATCAAAGAAGTAGTAGAACTGAACCAAACCTTTGAATAAACAAACTTAGTGGACATATACAGAATGTTCTACCCAACAACATATGAATATTCATTCTTTTTAGTTGCACATGGGATGTTTTCTAAAATAGACCACATACTAGTACCTATGTACTAAGTATATGCAAGCAAACAGAAGTTATCCCATTGTCTGACCATAGTGCAGTGAAACTGGAAATTAATGACAAAAGAATCCATAAAAACGCCATAAGCTTATGGAAATTAAATAACACTCTCCTCAGCCACCAATGGATTACAGATGAAATTAAAGAAGAAATTGAACAATATCTACAGTCCCATAAAAATTCAAATACAACTTTCTGGAATTTGTGGGATGCAATGAATGAAATTCTAAGAGGGAAATTTATAGCAGTGAACTCACACATTAGGAAAAAAGAAGTGATAAGATATAAATACCCACCGGGTGTGGTGGCGCAGGCCTGTAATCCCAGCACTCGGGAGGCTGAGACAGGAGGATTGTTGTGAGTTCGAGACCAGCCTGAGCTACAAAGTGAGCTCAAGGCCAGCCTGAACTGCACAGTGAGACCCTGTCTCAAAAAGACAAAATAAATAAATAAATAAAAATAAATAAATAAATACCCTAATATTGCACCTCAAGCTTCTAGAAAAAGAAGCGCAAACCAAGCTCAAAGCCCAAAGCCTGGAGGAAATTATAAAGATTACAGCAGAAATTAATGCAATTGTGACAAGGAAAGCAAAATACAGAGCATTAATGAATCCAAAAATGGTTCTTTGAAAGATTAAATAAAATTGATTAAGCCCCTATCTAACCTCCTCAAAAAGAGGAAAGAAAAACTCAAATTCAAGCAATAAGTTATGAATAGGGAGAAAATTACTACAGATCCTGTGGAACTTCAGGAGGTCATTACTAGCTATTTTGAAAATTTTTACTCTCACCAGATCAAAGACACAGAAGAAATGGACAAATTCTTAGACAGAAACAAATTACCAAAAGTGAATCAAGAAGACATAAAAACTCTGAATAATCCAGTATCAGCCAATGAAATTGAAAATATAGTAAAAAACTTACTAATAAAGAAAGGCAAAGGTACGGATGTATTCATAGCTGAATTCTATAAGAAATTTAGAAAAGATTCAATCCCAATAATCCTCAAACTCTTCAGTGAAGCAATATTACCAGAATAATTCCTGGAGGCAAGCATTGTACTGATACCAAAACCAAAGAAAGATGTAACCAAAAAAGAGAATTATAGGACAATTTCTTCATGAATATAGATGCAAATATTCTTAATAAAATACTAGAAAATAGAATTTAGTAAATCCTCAAGAAGATTATAGGGGCTGGGGAATAAGTTCTTCCCTGGCAAGCACAAGGGCCTGAGTTCAATTCCCAGTTCAGCCAAAAAAAAAAAAAAAAAAAAAATTATACACTAGAACCAGGTAGAATTCAACAAGGGATGAAAGGATGGTTGAACATATGCAAATCTATAAATGTAATACATTATAGCAATAGAGCCAAAAGCAAAAACCACATGATAATATTAATAGATGCAGAAAGTGAATATCCAACACTCATTCATGATCAAAGCCTACAGAAAACTGGAATAGATGGCCTCTATCTCAATCTAATAAAAACCATCTATGACAATCCAACAACAAACATAATTCTAAATTCAGAAAAACTGAAAACTTTTACTGTCAAATTAGGTACAAGAGAAGGATGTCCTCTATCACCACTCCTATTCAATATAGTTCGGGAATTATGAACTAGGGCCATTAGACAAGAAAGAGAAATAATAGAAATAAGAATGGGTAAGTTAAACTATCAGATGACAAGGTATTCTACTTGGAAGACCCAAAAAACTCCACCAAGAAGCTTCTAGAATTAATGAACAAATTCAGGATCTGGGTGGTCAAAATATGGAGGACAGAGTAGTGAGCCCCTGAAGTTGCCAAAATGATGCCCACACAAGTTATATTGTTAAAAGAGGGGACTGAGAACTCCCAAGGCATCCCTCAACTTGTGAGTAACATCAGTGCCTTCCAGGTGATTGCCGAGGCTGTAAGAAGCACCGTAGCTTGTCCCCATCACATGGACAAGCTTATTGTAGATGGCTGAGGCAAAACAACAATTTCTAACTATGGAGCCGCAATTTTGAAATTTCTTGATGTCGTCCATCCTGCAGCAAAGACTTTAGTGGACGTTGCCAAATTTCAAGATGCTGTAATTGGTGATGACACCACCTCTGTAACACTGCTGGCTGCAGAATTTCTGAGGCAGAAACCCTTCATAGCGAAAGGTTTGCACCTACAGATCACAATTTGAGCTTTCCACATAGCTGCACAGTTGGCAGTTAACAATATCAAGAATATCTCTGTGACCGTGAAGAAGCAAGATAAAGTGGAGCAGCAGAAGCTGCTGGAGAAGTGTGCCATGATGGCTCCGAGCTCCAAGCTGATCTCCCAGCAGAAAGCTTTCTTTGCTAAGATGGTGTTGATGCTAGATGATTTGCCGTAGCTTAAAATGATTGGAGTCAAAAAGGTACAGGGTGGAGCCCTAGAAGAGTTTTGGCTGGTGGCTGGTGTTGTAATCAAGCCGACTTTCTCTTGTGCTGGATTTGAAATGCAACCTAAAAAGTACAATAACCCCATGATTGCATTATTAAATGTTGAACTCAAGCTGAAAGATGAGAAAGACAATTCTGAACCACATGGCAGAGGATTATCAGGCAATCATTGATGCTGAGTGGAACATTTTGTATGACGAGTTAGAGAAGATCTATAATTCTGGAGCCAAAGTTATTTTGTCCAAATTTGCTATTGGGGATATGGCCACCCAGTTCTTCACTGATGGGGACATATTCTGCAATGGATGTGTGCCTGAGGAGGATTTGAAGAGGACAATGATTGCCCACAGAGGCTCAATCCAGACCAGTGTGAATGCTTTATGAGCAGATGTGCTGGTACATTGCCAGCTGTTTGAAGACCCAGATTGAAAGTGAAAGGTACAGTTTCTTCACTAGCTGACCCAAGGCCAAGGCTTGCACTCTTATCCTCCATGGCAGAACCGAGCAGTTCAGGAGGAGACAGAGCAGTCTCTGCATGATGCCATCATGATTGTCAGGAGGGCCTTTAAAAATGATTCAGTGGTGGCTGGTGGTAGAGCCATTGTCATGGAGCTATCTAAGTACCTTCAAGATTACTCAAGGACTATGCCAGGAAAACAGCAGCTACTGATCAGGGCATATGCTAAGGCCTTGGAGATTATCTCATGCCATCTATGTGACAGTGCTGGCTTTGATGCCACAAACATTCTGAACAAACCATGGGCTCAGCATGCCCAGGGTGGTGTGGGGTGGACATCAACAATGAGGACATCACTGACAACTTTGAAGCTTTCATGTGGGAGCCAGCTATGCTTTGGATCAGTGCCCTGTCAGAAGCCTCTGAGGCTGCGTGCCTGATTGTGTTCATTGATGAGACCATCAAGAATCCTCACTCCACCGTGGATGCTCCTCCAGCAATGGCCAGGGATGCCTCCCTTGAGATCCCACCCATCACTGGCTGGCAGCTGGCTGCAAGTCTGCTTGCTTTCTCTATCTTGGCTCATTAGTTTATGAATAAGTGGTAATAATTCTGTTCTGTTCTCACTGGGGTTATTTAAATAAAACTTAAGTCTTAGAAAAAGAAAAAAAAAAAAACAAATTCAGTAGCATTGCAGGATACAAAGTCAATACCTAAAAATCAATAGCATTCCTATACAGAGATAACAAACTCATTTGAGAGAAATTAGAGAAATGGTACCCTTCACAATAGCATCTAATAAATGAAATACATAAGAATTAATGTAACAAAGGAAGTAAAAGATCTATACAATGATCTTTTCTTCTCTAAACAAAGAGATTGAAGAGGATTTCAGAAAATGAAAAGATATTCCTTGCTCCTGGATAGGATGAACCAATATTGTGAAAATGGCCATCCTCCCAAAATTGTTATGCTTATTTAATGCAATGAATATCAAAATACCATCAACATATCTCACAGATTTAGAGAAAATACTCTTAAAATTTATTTGGAATCAGAAAAGACCTAGAATGGCAAAAGCAATCTTGAGCAACAAAGGCAAGACAGGAGGCATTATAATCCCTGACTTGAAATTATACTACAAAGCTACTGTGATAAAATCAGCATTTTAGTGGAAAAATAAAAAAAAAACACCAGAATCAGTGGAACAGAACAGTTGATGCAAATATAACTCCAAACACACTCAGCCATCTTGTCTTTGACAGGGGGGCCAAACATGTTCACTAGAATAGAGATAGTCTCTTACAACAAATGGTGCTGAATATACTGGCTCTCCACATGCCAAAAACTAAAGCCAGACCTTGTGTATTTCCATGCACCAAAATCAAAATGGATTAAAGATCTAAACATTAAAACAAAAACATTAAGTCTCTTGGAAGAAAAAATAGTTGAAAAGTTTGAAGACATAGAAGTAGGCAGACAGTCCATGAACAAAAATCAAGCTGCACAGGAAACACTCCAAAAAATCAACAACTGTGACCTCACGTATCCCAGATGAGAAGTGTCTGCATGTCCAAAGAAATCACAAAGTGAAAGACAACCCACAAACTGGAAAAGAATTGTAACCAACAATCACTCAGACAAAGGATTTCTGTCTAAATTATATAAAGAACTAGAAGGAATTTAGCCCCAAAACTTAAAGACCTAACCAAAAAATGGGTATGTGACATGAATGCATGCTTTTCAAAGGAAGAAATACAAGTGACACATAAATACATGAAAAAATTTTTCACAGCACTGGATATTGGAGAAATGCAAATTAAAACAACATTGAGATACCATCTTACCCCAGAAAGAATGGCTATTATAAATATATCATCTAATAACAAATGCTGGAGAGGCTGTGGGAAAAAAGAACCCTTCTCAATTTCTGTTTGGGATTGTATCCTTTTATAATAAGTATGGAAATCAGTGTGGAGACTCCTCAAAAAACTAGGAATTGAAATCTCATTCAATGTTTCCCTTCTGGGTATTTTTCCAAAAGAATTTAAAAATCATTCCATAGTGATATATGTGCACCCATGTTTATAGAATCATAATTTGTTGTATCCAAATCTTGTAAACAATCAAAATATCAATCACTTGAGGAATGGATGAAAAAGATACGGTATTTTAATATAATGGAGTACTACTCAGCTGTAAAGAAAGACAAACTCAGGGCCAGCCAAGTAGTTTAGTGGATTAAAACACCTGCAAACAGGTGCAGGGGCTGAGGTTACTATCCCTGGGCCTTTCGTGCTGTCCCCACCCCCTAAGTGGGCTGAGACAGCAATTGAGACTGGGCACAGTGGTGTGCCCCTTTAATCCCAGCTCTTGAGAGGCTGTAAACAAGTAGATCACTATGAGGTCCAGTGAAACCTTGAATACCCTGTAGACCCTTCCCTAAAATACAAAAAAAGAAAGAAAGAAAGAGAGAAAGAAAGGGAAGAAAAGTAAAGAAAGACAAACTCAAAGCCTTTACAGATAAATGTCTGCAACTAGAGGCTATACTCATAAGTTAAAAAAAAAAATCAGATCCACATTTGTAAATATTGTACTGTCTCCCTAGTGTAAGATCCTGAAAATATAAATAAAACATGAAAGGTATAATGGACATAGTAAGATGGAAAGAAACTGAATTTAAGGATTAAATAAGGAAGATGAGTGAAAGAGGAAAAGATGGGGGGGGAGGAGAAAATCATGCAAGTATGCATACAAAATGGCTGAGATGATAGCACTAATATTTTTCTCTCAATTTTTAAAAATGTATTTTAGTAAAAGGTCTATAGCATATCACAGACTCACAGTGACCCTCCTGCTTTTAGCCTCCCAAGTGCTGGGATCACAGAGGTGCATCACCATGCTGAGTCGTAGTCGCCACCTCCGCGATCCCTCGTTGGGGCCGGCAGGGAAGCCCAGTCCTTGTGCCTGTGTAAGCAGGTGCTTTCGTCTGCTGAAATATTTGACTGGCCCTCCATCAGCTTTTTGAAAATATCAGCTAGTGTTTAGAATTTTCACCTTGACTAACTCTGTGTGCTTATCTCTGTGAACTGAGCAATTACATCAAGGACGGCAGTGTGCAATACAAAACCCATGGGTAAATACCTCTCTTCTTGGTCTTCTAAATGCCTACTATTTTAAAGTCTTATCAGTTATTGTACTCTTTTATAACAAATTTTAAAAAAGACAAAAAATTTAAGATCGTTTGAAAGCCAGTATTAATATTCCATTATTTGTCCAATCTTCCATATCTGTTAATCTGAGCAAAAATTTTGACTTAAAAATAAACAATATAACAACCATTGCTAATTAGCTATTCATGTTTTGAAAATCTGTAAATAAGTATTATTTTATGTTACCCCGATTCTGTAATTTTTTTTCTATTTGTTTTTGCTTCTGTTTTTACTCTTCAAAACTA
The DNA here is from genome assembly GCA_004027165.1 of Ctenomys sociabilis. Taxonomy (NCBI): domain Eukaryota; kingdom Metazoa; phylum Chordata; class Mammalia; order Rodentia; family Ctenomyidae; genus Ctenomys; species Ctenomys sociabilis. The sequence goes on from PVKA01005121.1 coordinate 74,338, forward strand.
AATTAAATTAAATATAAAAATTGTTCCTCTGCTGTTCCTGTGAGATCCCATGGTCCAGGTGGAGACACTAGAGCAAGTGGGGAGTCAAGCGTCGTTTCCCCAGCTGGGGCAGTTGGTTGGAAAAGCTTTGGAGTGCAGCTGCACCGCGTGGGATGTCAAATCTTGTAGTGGATGAACAGCTGTTTGGGTTAGTCTACAAATCTCTCAAAAGGCAGAAAAGTGTGATCATTGCCCGTAAGGAGGCCACGACCACAGTTTTATAAGTAGAGGATCAATCAAAAAAGCTATAAGCACTGGGAAAGAAATCTGTGGATTGAGGTTCCAAAGGTTGGAAGCTGGAAACTGCAAATATGGCAGCGTTTTCTCTGGTTTCCCAAATACACTTTAGTACATTTTAATGTGACTGGAGCTGTGTGAATAACATTAAATCTTGTTAACAGCCATTAATCTAAGCTTTGTTCAGAGCGCTGAGGTTATATAATGATCAGCTGTATTCATGATTTTAAGCTCAGAATAGCAATATTACTTATGGAAAGAAATATCAGATGTGGCTCTCTGTATGAGACTCAAGTGCAAAGTAGGTAAGAAATGGTTTCTGACAGTTGACAGCAGGGACTTGATTTTCAAGGCATCAAAAGCACTTCTGGTTTTGAAGTTTTCATCTGATGATCAGAAATTACTGTTTAGTCAATATAATGGTATATATTTGCTATACATTGAATTTTATACAAGCACACAAATGTAGCTAGTAGATCCAGTATCCTTGGGTGCTTTTTAAGCCCTATGAATATTTTTCAAATATATTTATTTGATGAATATAAGATAAAATTTTGTGAATTTAATGTGTACAGCATCACATTTTGGAGTATACACTGTGGAATGGTCAGTCCTCTGAGTGTTCATCAAGGAATCTTTTTTTGGTAATATGAGAAATTCCAACCAACAATGTCATAACTTCTTAACAGTCAAGTACAAGACTGAAGTAGTTGGTTAGATAATTTAAATTTTGTCTTTTTACTGAAAGACTTGCATTTAAAATTATTGGATTGTTCTGTCTCCTTTGGCTTTAAAACAGTGTAACTTGTGTAATCATTCCCCTAACCTGTATTTTGAGTCATCAATTATGCCATCAGATAATCTTTGTTGGCTTTGAATTTTTAAATAGTAATTATCTCATCTCCAAACTCTGCTCTTTTATCTTTTTCCTCTGCTTCTAGAATTATTATCTACCTGTTTTCCAAGACAGTGTATAGATTTTTGGCAGAGGCTATCTTCCTCTGTCAAACAGAGGAAGATAGCCTCTTCTCAAACATTTCATTTATTTCTTTGGTCTACAAATACTTAATTTGATGAACTGGATGTCTGGGGTTTTATCTTGATTAAATTTCATCTCATTTTCTTTCTTTAATTCCTGGGTTAATGCTTGTAAACTGCCTATGGTGAATTGCTTTATTGAAAGTATTTATAATTCCTAGGAAATGACCACTTCTCTGAAGTATATTCCAGGTATAGTTGGTTTTAAATATTCAATTTACTATTTTATACTTTTACCATCCATATGTATGATTCTATGTTTTATTGATTTTATATCCTCAGTAAGTTAAGTTATTCTTCCAGTTCTTAATTTCTTTCCTCAGGTTGGGTTCTATATATTTTCCTTTGTGTGTCTTCATTCCTGTACTAATTCCTACTTCTTTCCTTTTTCTTTTTTTCTGGTATACTTTGTCCATTCACTGATATCCCCAAATGGCTTTTTCCTTCCCTTGTATGAGCTTGGGCCTGGCCTCCCTTTTTCTTTTTCTAGAAGTTTGAGGTTCAACAGTAAATTGTTCAATTGCACTTTCTCTGTTTTCCCGATAAGGGTATTCACTGCTATAAATTTGCCTCACAGGGCTGCTTTCGCTGTGTCCCACAATTTCTGGCATGTTGTATTATTACCATTTTCATCACATGATTGTAGAAACTGTCTAATTTCTTCTATGATCCATTGACTTTTCAGAAAGGTGTTATTTGATTTCTATGTGTTTATGACCTTTTTCTGGTTTCTTTTGCCATTGATTTCCAAATTCATTGCATTATGGTCTGATAATACAAATTGGAATAATTTTATTTCCTT
>PVKA01005121.1:76553-93401 GCA_004027165.1 Ctenomys sociabilis
TTTTTTTTTTTTTTTTTTTTTTTTTTTATGCTGCTTAACTGCCAGCCTGTGTTCTACATCTGACATTCTGCCCTCACACTGGCTAATTCTGCTGTGGATGCTTTCAATGAAATTTTTATTTTCCTGGATATATGCTTAATTCTGCCTTATCACTTCCATTGCTTTCCCATGTTGAGCATTCATGGCTTCCATCATTTTCTTAAGCTCCTCCTTTTTTTTCATCTGCACCTGCATTAGAGTCACTAAGCATGGTTTTCATTGTGGACACCATCTCTGCAGTTATCTGAGAAATTCTTTTTTGGGGGGGCATGGAAAGGTCTACAGGGCATTCAGGGTCTCACAACTTGATCAGACTCATAGTGATCTCCTGGTTACAGACTCCCAAAAGCTGGGATTACAGGGGTGTCACCATGCCCAGTCTCAATTGCCATCTCAGTGTGCCTAACCGCCCGGGTGTGGGGAGCAGAGCAGGGCTGGGAATCAAAACACTGGCCCCTGCGCCTTCTTGCAGGGCTATTATGTTGGCCTGAGAAATTATTTCTGGAGCCTCATTCAATTGATTTGTTGTTATTACTGCAGAAAGGCCAGGTGGGTGGCTTTTGGATTCTTCCACCTAATTGCTCCCACCACCACCACAAAATAAATGAGTTAAAGGAGGAGAGAGAGAGAGAGAGAGAGAGAGAGAGAGAGAGAGAGAGAGAGAGAGAGAGAGAGAGTCCACTTCCAGGCTTATCTGTGTTGTCACTAGTACACAAGGTATGGTGATAAGAGTCCACAACTTATGCCATCAAGCCAGCAGTAGCTTAATGGCAGGGAGTAGATAATCTCAGCAAACCTACACCTTTATTTCCCCTAACTTTAGAGTATATTCTATCTGTGAGGGTGGAGATCAGACATTTCAGCCTTAAACAGTCAGTGTACATTTTAAGTGGGCCTGAACCCAGCTGGGAGCTGCTAGATGGAGGCAGTAGCTACTCTCAGTTCTGGGCAAGCTGGCCCCTCTTCAAGATGGCTGCCAGCCGATTGCTCTCTTACAGAATGACTGGGCCCTCCGGACTCTCCCCCAGCTAGTGCAATCCTTCATGTCCACTGCTCCTGTCCACTGCTGCATCTCTCCAGGGAGGCCTCTGGTATTGCCAGAAGTTGCCATGTGTCTTCTTGTGTTAGCCACTCTTCTTGATCAATGAGTCCAGACACAGGGAGAAGGTTCTGATGGTTCTTTTTTTCTTCACTCCTTTTTCTCTCTTCACTTTCTCCAGGGATTCTCTTTTTGCTTCAGATACTGGGTCCAGGGGACTCACTTTCCTCCTTTTTGTATGTTCCAGGGTCTGGACTACCAGTATCCAAGGGGCTCTTTCTTTGCTGCTAAGCACTCCACCATCTTGGTGCTCTTCCTCATAAGTATCTTTTACCTGTAGTACAAAAGTATCTTTATGCAACATTTTAACTGTGTTTATGTTTTAAATGCAATAGGGACCTGAAATGAGGTATGGAATTTTCAAGTTGTTGCATATCATCAACTCTTGAAAAAGTTTCATACTGTGGAACATTTCAAATTTGAATAACCATGTTAGATATGAGCAACTGTAGTTAGATCTTAATCACTGATGCAAGCCAGGCTGCCACAACTGGAAGGAGAACGAGAAAAGTGACTGTAGTAGAAAACTAGATTTCTCAATGACACACACTTTGAAAACAATTTTTCATGTTTTTTTGAACAGATTTTCTTGGTGCCATAAACAAAATCTTACATTTTGCCTTTTATTTTCTCCTAAGGAAGTTTAAAGAATCTTCAATACCTCAAAGTATTCAAGAAAAAAAAATCAGTTTTAATATAACTTTAGATCTGTGGTTCATTTTCCTGGTATCTTTTTTCCTGTAGTCCATAAAGTTGTCTCTCCTACAACTCCTCTGGACAACAGCTGGTCATTAACTGCATTGCCTTTGATGGCCAAATGAAAAAGTCAGAGAATGGCAAGTCAAGGGTGGACTGGGATCTTCCCCTGTACCAGTTAATGATCCACTGAGATTAATTCACCATCTTTTGTTTCTATTCCCAAATTTAATCATTCTGCTAATCATACCTACTTTTACAACTCTACAACTAACTCTGCCCTGAGACTTATTTAGCTCATAATAACCAAAGATTATTGCTACCAGTGGCTGGACCTGCTATACCACACCCCATTTTGTATGAGGAAAACAGAATTCTGTCCAAAAGTCTGTCTCATAGATCTAGGCCAAGTGGGGTATAGACTCCATGCCTCTTTTAATCTAGAGTTCTCTTTCTTTCATGACAATCTACTCTTCAGATTCAAAACTTCCAAGGATAATTTATATTCTCTAAAATCACAAATTCCTCATTTTAGGAATTCAGTGTTACTAGTATCTTCATTTTCCTTTGTTGTCTCTTATTTTGATTCCTCATATTTCAAAATGAAATTATCTACCCTGTGTCTCAAATTCTATGCATATTTTTTGAGTTTTTAATATGTATTGTTTATTAAACAGTCAAAAATTTCAGCATTAATTTGGTTTGTGTTGTACAGAGTCCCAAAAAGAATATCAGAAATAGATTCCTATATGAAGCACAATGAAGACATCAATTGCATGCTACAAAAAAAAATCTTGATTTCAGTGATCCTATCCAAAACTGTCTGCAAACATGACTACAGCACATTCTACACACATGCACTGTTTTTCTTGGCACCACATGTCTTGCTTTCCTCGTCTTGTTGTAAGACATCTTTTTTTAAAAAAATAATTTTATTGAGAAAATAGCAGTGAGACAGTTTCAAAATCGATTAGTAGTACAGTTACAATAATTAATACATTGCATATTGTTGTCAGTGGTTATTCACTGTGCAAGATGCCAACATGAGGGGCCAGTGAGATGGATCAGTGGGATAAGCAAGGGGCTGAGTTCAAAGCCTGGTTCCACCAACAAAAAAAAAAGATGCCCGTCCACATAATATCCTGTCCACAAACACATTAGAACAAATGTTTTCATTCTTTGAAATAAGAGAAAGTAGCTGTATATCTGTCCTAAATATTTTGAATATACCGATACACAATGACTGTTTATTTGTACCCCCTTTTTTGTTTATTTTTGTCAGAGAAGGCTAGTCCATTGTGATTTAAATACTGTATGTGTATGAATTCAGCAAAATATTCCAATATAGTCCAGTAGTCCATAATAGTGGTGGGTTTTCTGTAGGACTGGCATGTCAGAAGTCATTGACTTGAGCATTTTTCAGCTCAGTATATTAATATGGCTTTACTTTTTATTACTCGTTTTTATACATTTCTGCTCTTGACTAAGGCCAAGATAAAGCAAGAACTATATAAGAAGAAAGGCAACTTTTGTATCTCATAAGGTCAGTCAAATCCCCTCAGGATTTATCTTGAAATCATGTATCACAGTTTGTAGATCCTTTGTCAATGACAGCCATGTGGAAGAATCATGGCCATTACTTGACCAATTTGCTCTCGGTGAAAGCCTCTACATCATCAATCACTTTTCTGTGTGGCCCCATAATCTCCTTGGTTATATAATTTGGGACACAACTGGGTCACATGATGTTATAGTTCAGGTTCTCCTATGTCCTGAGTCTTCACTGACCTTGAAAGACTAGGGCCAAAATGTTGACTGTCCCTGCAGCCCTCCTTTTCTCTAATTTTTGGTCTTCAAACTTAGGTTGTTAACCCTTCAAAAGAGAAAATTATTATTATTACTTGCCTACAACATAGGCAGTTGAGCTTAACCTCATTATCTGTCAAGCAATTTGATTAATGTTGGGTTTTGAAGATGAACATATGGAAAGTGTTCAGTAGCTATCTATATAGTGTAGGAGAGAAATAAGAATCTTATAGAATAGTATGTGTGACAGAGGAGTGACATAGATTGCTTTAAGGATTACTTAAGGAGTAAATATAACAGTAAAGAATTATATCTGTGGAAAAGATAAAGAAATAAAAAATCCTATGTTTTTAGATTACCTTTCATTCAGTTAAAGAATGATATAAATGAGATATAGTTATCAAGTTAAAAGGGAATGATATCCACAAATTCTATTTTGGACACTCTTGGTTATCAGCTATGTGGAGGGTTTCTGAATATAGTCCTTTTAGATTTTTATGGAGCCTTCATTATCTAATTATGATTGGTTAAGTCATTGGGTATTGGTGTTCAGATTACCTGCCTTATTCTAGGTTGGGGTGGGTAGGACAAAAGTTCTAAAAACATAGTTGATTTCCCTGGCAATAGACCCACATCCTGAGACTGTTCAGAAACTGACCAAAAATGAAAGACTCCAGTAAATATCAAGGGCCTTAGAAGATCTGTGGTAGAGGTATCACTCAGGAAATCACAAATATCACTGGAGTTGATGGTCAAAGACCTTCAAAAAGTTAATTCTCCTAGTGGCTTTATAAACAAAAATTCATGCCAATGTCTTGTAGGGAAAGATTAAGTACCTATCTTTTATTATAGCACAATATCACATTCCTAACTACCCATGAAGGATCTCTAAACTGTAAACATTCAATTAATCTTTTAAAGAGTCATCCTCTTATTTCTCCAGCCAGGTCCTTTGATTTTCTTTCACTGTATTGAAGAGTCTATTAACTTCTCAGTGAAAACCTATTATGGCTCATTCAGTAGGCCTCTGTCTATATAGTTTGTTATATCCTTCTAGCTCTCTTCAAATCTCTCTTCCAAGGTCTCTTCTCTGGTGTGGCTGTTTTTCTAACTTAGGCTTTTAATACACCACTTTAAGATTTAAGAGTTTTAAGGAATTCTAACTGATATTTTTGTTTCAGATTTATTCTTTTATTTACCTTGTTTGTACTATCTTGCCTTTTCAAAAATAATGCTTGATTAGGCCGAAGTATTTTAGTGTTCCTACTAGCCTATGCAATGAAGTGCAAAGTTTTTCAGCAGGGTAGTTTCTGAGCTTATTCTATTGTAGATTTACCTTCACTTCCATCTGCATTTCTTAACATTTGCTTGGGTTAATTTCCTCTTCTGATCCAACAGAACCAAGACTACTGATTCTCCTTTCACAATTCATGTCCACATGTTATGGAGCTTATTCCTTGCTTTATGAATAACTTTCCTCTGCATCTTTGTTCAGAATCTTCATGTGTTCTCACATTACTAACATATATCCTTCATAGTGTCAACTCCTATAATAAGGCTTATGATATCGCTGCAGGAATGTAGTCAGTGTACTTTAAATACATCAAGTGACCAAAGACTTAAGAAAATTAGGGGTTTAATTGATATCACAAAGATATGAAAGAAAAATGAACTGAGTCAGTGACTCATTTCTTCTGGATCTCAGAACAGGGTTTTACATGTCAAGTCTATATCAATGTCTAAGGGAAATACTTAGTAATCTTTAAGGTATATTGAACGTTGCTTTCACCAGTGAAAGTGAAATCCTGCTCAAGCTCTAACTTTTTGCTAAAGCTAAAATGTTAGAAAATTAAAATTTCTAGTTGTGAAATTGGAAAGGAAGTTTGCTTTAACCATCTCAGAAACACTGTAGCTGAGCATCCTGGTTATATTTCCCAGAGTTCCAGTAGCTCAGAAAGAGTGATAAATTTCACATATTCATAAGACCAGAATGACAGGCACTCTAAGCATGAACCTACTATCGTAAATTGCCATGACACCCCAGTTGCTACCATGCTGTCTCTCGGGTAGATTTTTTTTTTTAAAGGAGTGTAGTGGTGAATGAAGGCAGGAGACAGGAAAAGGAGTGTTGTAGGACTGTCCTGCTACAATGCTGCATATGGTTAGATTTCTAAACTTATGCATAAACCTATATAATAGTTTATTCCTATTTTTAAAATATATTTTAACTTTTTAATTTTTTTTACATTATATTTTGTAGGGACTTAAAGTTTAACATATAATACTTGATGAAAAATACCTGTTCTATGTTAAGCCTAAGATGTTTGATATTCAGACAGTGATGTTAAGTTCAACAGCCCAGGTTGTAAGGTAATAACAATAAGCTTCTCTTCAGGATTTTTAACAACCTAAGTTTGCAGACCAAAAATTTGAGAAAAAGGAGGGTTTCAAGGATAGCCAACATTTTGGCCTTAACCTTTCAAGGTCAATTCAGACTCAGGACATATGAATAGAGAACCTGTACTGCAACATCATGTAACTTAGTTGTGTTGCAAATTTTCTGATCAAGGAGATTATGGGGACAAAGGAAAATGATTGATGTAGAGTGTGCCTAAGGAGAGTCATATAGAGAGAAAACATTCTCTCAGGCTGTCATAGAGAGCAAATTGGCCAAGCAATAGCCATGACTCATCCACATGGCTGACACAGACAAAGGATCTACAAACTGCAGTACAGGGTCTCAGGATGATTTGACTGACCTTAATCAGATACAAAAACTGAAATTCTTGTTACACAGATCTTGCTTTAAATTGGCCTTAACCATCCGGCAGAAAAGTATAAAAATTAAGTATAAGAAGTAAAGCCATATTATTATGCTGAGCTGTAAAAGACTCAAGTCAACAACTTCTGACACTGCCAGACATACGGAAAACCCAACTTCTGACATTGCCAAACATATGGAAAATCTAATACTATTAAGAACTACTGGTGTATTTTGGAAAATTTTGCTGAATTCACATACCTATAATATTTAAAGGACAAAACTAAACAAAAAAGAGGATACAATTGAATGACCATTTTATATATGTAGATTCAAAAGAATTTAGATAGATATACAGCTGAATTCTCTTAATTCAAGGAATAGAGGGATCTGTTCTAATAGTGTTTGTAAATAGAATATCATTTCTGCAAATAACCACCAAGAAAACAATATGAAATGTATTAATTATTGAATGTGTCCTACTAATTTGATTTGAAACTGTCTCATTGCTACTTGTTTGCTATAAAATCATGGGAAAATACAAATAAATAAATTTTATTTGGAATTCAGCAGTGCTTGTTCTTCTGCATATTGTTGTCTTCAGAGTAGTTGTTCAGGGCAAAGGAGGTAGCTCAGTAGAATAAGCACTTGGTTGGCAAGCATAAGGTCATGAGTTCAATCCCCGGTACCACCAAAAAAAAATGTAGTTGTTCAGATTACCAGATATAAGCATGAAAAGTTTGTCCCAAAAATAAATAAAAAAAATTTTTTTGAAGTTCATTGAAAAGTATACATATTCTCACCTCTTTCAAGCTATAATGCAAGTCATTTATACTGTTTGAAATTGAGATATGCCATCCAACAATATTGCTGCTTCCTTGGCCCTGTAAGTACAATTCATAGGTGAAAAGGACAGATCCTTACAAATGGTACAGGGTTTCAGGGTAAGTCCTGGAGGCACTTGAATGACATTGTCAGATACAGAAGTTACATTTCTTGTTATATAGGTCTTGCTTTATCTTGGTCTTAACCATCCAGCAGAAAAGTATAAAAAAGTATAAAAGGTAAAGCCATATTAATGTGCTGTACTATAAAGGGCTCAAGTCAGTAACTTCTGGCATTTGCTGTCCTATAGAAAACCCACTATTATTGAGGACTACTGGACTATATTGGAATATTTTGTTGACTTCACACACCCACAATGTTTAAATGACAATGGAATACCCTTTTCAGACAAAACTAAACAAAGCAGGGGATACAAATGAAGCAGTTTCCAGGCTCCCCTCCGCGGTGCTGAATGATCAAAACTGGTGGAGCTCCTTCGGGTGGGATGGGCAGGCAAGAAGGCCTTGCCCCAGCCTCGGGTCCCTCCCTGAAACACGGTGTCAGATGGTTACTGATTAATATTTTGGAGAGGCCTTGGCGGCGGGCAGTGGGTGAGTCTAATCTTCTAAAAGGGGTTCCTATAGAAACGCGGGCTCAGGGCGCCCCCACCTTCGCCCTGACCAGGGAGGCGGAGCTTCGCATCACGCGCCCCTCCCAAAAGCCCTCTTGGCATGGGCGCCCTCTCTCCTCCCTCCTCCCCAAGAAAAATCAGAGCAGAAAAAAGGATTAGATTGGTTGAGCGCGAGCTGAATCCCTCTAGATTCTGACATTTCAGCCTATTAGCATTTCTCCACGGGGCCTTCTGAAACCTATTAAAGCATAATATTAAAAAAAAAAAAGATCATTTTGTATCTGTATATTCAGAATAGCTAGGATAGATATACAGCTACTTAATTCAATGAATAGAAAGATTTATTCTAATAGTGTTTGTGGACAGTATGTCACGTCTGCTTCTTGCCCTACAAATAACCACTAAGAACAGCCTTTCAGGGTCAGTGAAGACTCAGGACATAGGAGAATCTGTACTGTAACATCATGTAACACAGCTGTGTCCCAAATTTTCTGATCAATTAGATTATGGGGTCACAGAGGAAAGTGAACATGATGTAGAGTGTGCCTAAGGAGACTCACATGGAGAGAAAACACTCTCTCAGGCTTTCACAGGGAGCAAATTGGTCAAGCAATGGCTGTGACTCATCCACAAGGCTGACACTGGCAAAGGATCTTACAAAGTGCGGAACAGGGTTACAGGATAAATCCTGAGGCTACATGACTGACCTTATCAGATACAAAAGTTACATTTCTTGTTATAAAGGTCTCATTTCATCTTGGTCTAAACCATCCAGCAGAAAAGTATAAAAACAAGGTACATAAAGTAAAGCTATATTAATATGCTGAGCTGTGAAAGGCTCAAGTCAGGGGCAACCCGCTCAGGGCCCCCCTTCTGTCCCTCTCTGACAGAAGCTTTTCTATCCTATAAAGTTTTTTCCTTAGTCTCTGTTTGTTCCTAAAATTCATGATTTGGTTTTACAGAACACGAACTCATCAAGGTCAGGTCAGGAGTTTTACTTCCCTGTATCATTTGAAGCTCAGTCACTGAGATCATTGGATAGAGGTATGAGTTTGCTTTTCTTTTATAAATTCTGAATTGAGACTTGCTTAGGTAACAAATTTTTATGCCTCAAATATGTATATGTCTTTGTCCATTGCTTATAAATATTCATGTTTTTCCTCACATAGTTTTGTTTCATAGTACTGTTGCTTACAGTTGAGCCAGGCATGGTGGTGCAGACCTGTAATCCCAGCACTCTGGAGGTTGAGGCAGGAGGATTGTTGTGAGTTAGAGACCAGCCTGAGTTACAAAGTGAGCTTAAGGCCAGCCTGAATTCATAGTGAGACCCTGTCTCAAAAAGACAAAAAAAAAATTGCTTACAATTGCTTATGATTTGTTTCATATGGTTTTGCTAAAATGTTGGTCAAAATATTGGTAAATCTAAGTTAAAACATGGAAATGTGATAAGGTTATGATATTTCTTTAATAGAACATTTTATGACTGTTGTGTACTTGTATGTGTTGCATTTGAACTAGATGCTAAATGTATTGGTATTCTTTGCTTGGATTTAGACAGTAGTGCTAGAGAGAGTGATGTTAATAAGACCCTTAGTGGATTTCATGTAAACGGTAAAACGGGACCTTTAAATATAGCTCAGACTTAAGGAATATACATGCCTGCATATGAAACACAGGACTCCTTTTGCCAGTTAAATGACATTAGGTCGGCAACCATTCTTAAGACTTGGAGGACAGGTTTCACTGGGATGGACTGGTTCTGATCCCCCTCTACATGCTAGAGGGAATGTCAGGCCTGCTCTGTTTCAGTTTCCTTCTTTTGACTTTACTCCTAATTTTCCCACCTCTTTGTACTTTCCTTTTTAGAGGCATGAAATCTGGGAAAACTCTGACTGTTCTAGCTAAGTGAAGCCCTTAGAAAATGAGCATTTGCTAACGCCAAAGACCGAAAAGTCATTTTAGAAAAAGGACATATATCCTGTCTCTGGGTGAGATGAGACAAAGAGGTCTATGCCCATCCAGGAGAACACATATAAAAGCCATGTCCCAGCTTAGTGCTCTGGGCAGGTTTCCTTTGGGAGGCTAAACCTGAGACACAGTGGAGAGAATCAATTTCTGGATGACACCAGAAGCAGTACACTTATGGGACCAAAACACATTTAGTGTGAGGGAGGATTCAATCTTTTTTCCTAGGGCTGGTTATCATTTAAGTACATAAGAGATAAGTTGTGGACTTTAAAGCTAAGTGATCATGTTCAGGCTTTTAACTATCTCTCATAGAATTTGGACAGACAGTGGTTACTCTGCTAGCTAGTAAATGCTCTTGAGCAGCTGCCACTTTTTAAAGCAGAGGACAAAGATTCCCCAGCTCTTCTTTGGTAAATCCCCATTTAAGCCTATGGAATGTTGACCAGAGAACCTGCTGGATTCCTTTCTGGAGACATCTCTTGTTGTGTGGGCTAAAAGAAATTGAGAATGCTTGAGGGGAGAAGGCGCCAAACCCGAAGGTACCTTGGTGGAAATTGGCTCCTGACCACTGAAAGATCTCCACTTACCTATTATACTTTTTCTCTCTTTGCTAACAAACTAGGGACTTTACCTGAGCTTTTCAGTAGAATAAGTTAATGAGTCACTCTTTCAGAAATTATGCTGAGGCAACTTGCAATGGTGGTTATCAGGGGAAATTGTTTTATATCTGTGCTTTATGTGTTAACTAAGAATAAGGTTTTTGTCAACTTAGTAAAGTGTTTTTACCAACATGTAAAATGTGATTACTAATGATAAATATAAGTGTCACCTGTGAGCTTCAAGGTTAAATCTTATTTAGTTGCTAAAAATATTTACCTAGGTGATCAGATGAAAATCAAGTGTCTAGAGATTGGCTCAGCGCATAGGGTCAAATCCCTCCAGTCAATTGTTCTATCAATCTCTAGGAGTAATATTTATAGGTTGAGGGTTGCTCAATTCTAATTGACCTTTTATGCCATAGTTATGCTTCCTTCTGCAGATATTCTGGTCATCAGACCAATTGTAACATATTCACAAATGGTCAGTAAGAGTAAGTGAAGGGTTTGTGAGATGTTCAGGAGATAAGAATCAGCACCAATTCAAGGGTGGATAGGCTGGTGGGACCTGCTCCAGTGGGAGCAGCCATCTGCTGTGGAGAGGGCTACTCCAGGGATGCCTTGGGGGAGGGAATCAATTAGAAATAAGGAAGGGGGGCTGGGGAGATGGCTCAGTGGAATAAGCACTTCCCTGGCAAGCGCAAGGGCTTGAGTTCAATAAGGAAGAGGGATGCCCTAAAGTTTCTTATTGTATTCCAGATATGAATATCTCACAGTTAAAGTCTTACTCCTTTAGAGTAAGCACCGGAAGATGTTTGATTCTTACATGATAAAAAAACAAAAACAAAAACAACAAAAAAAACCCATTTAATCCAAATGGAATACAGAGGAATTATCAATTATGATGCTATTTTATAACTAGAAAGATGATGTAAAAAATGATAAAAATGTCTTCAGATTTGGTTTGTATTAAAAAAAAATTGTTATTTAATAAAGTTTTGGAAGTGTAGATGGGAGCAACAGGAGTACCAGACAGTTCAGGTGCCTAAGGTATCTCTATCTTGGAGCCTAAGGACAAGATAGCAGTAAGCACAGCCTTGCCCACCAATACTGAAAGTAAGGTTCCCACTATTTGCTTTTCTAGTCTAGAGGGTGTGGAGAGCTATAATCCAGACCTCTACAGGGCCACACTCATTCTTAACTGAGCTTAGGCAAGCTGTTGAAGGACAATGTTCTTTACAAGAGGTAAATGAAACTTCTAGAGTTCATGTACCTTTTTCTCTTAGTGATCTAAAACAGATAGTCAGATCTTGAAAAATTTCAAGATGATCCTGATAAGTCACTGATGTCTTTTAGAGGATTTATTCAGACTTATAAACTAGATTAAAAGTTAATCTTAAACCAAGCTTTGATGTTTATGAAAAAAAAGGCAGCATTACAAGCTGCCATTGCATTTGGAAATAAATAAGAGTTAACTTTAAAGAGCTAAGAGATACATAATCTGTGGAACTTCCAGTTCTCACTGGAGCCCAAGCAGTCAGACCCCTGCTGGCCTAATAGTGGGCCAGGCAGAGAAACTGGAAAGGACATTTTTTTGTTCAAGTGTGTATTCTTAAAGGTCTAAAAACTAGAACCAAGCCTTCTAGCTATTTTAAATTTTAGCTGTTTTACTAGGAAAAAGATACATAACTCTCTGATTTCTTATAATGTTTGATAGATACACTAGTAAAACATACTTCCTGAGATTCTAATCAAATAGAGGAACAGATTACTCTTACAGATCAGGAGCTACAAAAGATAGCTTTTGCTTCAGACAACTCATTTGATACTTTGGTAGGAACTATTTAAATGTCCTATAATTGAAACTGGGAAAAAAGCAGGGAAAAAAAAAACAACAAAAGAGATTAAAAAATAGCTGCCTTTACAGCCTCAAAACAGACCCTAAATCTGATTCTCTGGGTTCCAAAAGGAGCTAAATGACAATTGCTGTCAGAAGCCAGGACAGCATAAGAGGGACTGCCTTAAGAGGCCCACAAGCTATGCCCTGATTGCCAAGGCAGCCACTAAAAGCGAGACTGCATTCTGAGGTAAAGGCCCCAGAGCTCAGACTCAGTTTCCCAGGTGGTCCAGTAGGACTGAAGAGCCCTGGGCCTGCATCTTTCCTCTGGACATATAGTCTCTACCTGTCATCTCATCAGAGGAGCCCTGAGTAATTATGACTAAAGGAAGAAAAACCCAGCCTATTGCTGGACATTGACACAGGTCTCTTTGTCCTTCTCCAGCCCTGACCTTCCTTCTAGTCATTGTACCTCAATAGAAACAGATTTTAAATGATGTGTTGCTTTGGCTATAACTAAGATACTCAGGTTGCTTCCTAATCAAGATGATGCTGAGACTGACGTTTTACAAATATAATATACTGTTCATGTATAAGGTTTAAAAGGTATTTCATTGGTTTGATCTGACTAAATGCTGTGTATTTCATGATGAATACATAAATTAATCTGGTTGATTTCTGATATAACTCAGGTATTTCATGCTCATAGTTAATATAAGTGTGATGTCACTTAACTAAAGCTAAGAGACTTATAACAAAGACTGTCGGACTTCATAAATACAGAGGTCTAAGAGCTAGTAAGTTACTATTGCTCTGTCTCAAAGAAGTTTATAGATGTCCTTGTTAGCTCAAATGTTCATGCTTTGATGTGCTCCAATTTCTCAAAAAAATTGTTCTTTCCTAGAAGACATCAAAACCCAGATAATCATGCATGTAAAATCTATAACAAATATGATAGATTAAGATTCCTTTAACTGACATCCACCAGATCTTGTCTATGTTGTTCAGTGGACCTCAGTGTCTGACACAAGCTACAGAAGTAAAAAGGGTTTGCAGAAATAAGTTGGCAAAAATTGCTCAAAAGGTGTCTCAGTAAAAAAGATACAAGATAAAATTATAGATAAAAAATAAAAATGGTGATACTAACAGCCTACAGGAATGAAGGCAAGTCCAAAAAAAAAAAAAAAAAGTTATGCTTTCTTAGATCCAGACAAAGAAAGGGATATTTCAAACAAAAAATGTCCAAAGCTGCTAGAGTAAAAAAATGTTTGTGATGGAGTCAGAAAACGTTTCCGACTGAGGTGGTGTGTGTCTCCCCTCTCAAGCCTGAGGGAACCCTTGTTAACTGTCAATATAAAAAAAGCCTGTGAAACTTTCAATAGGTGCTCACACAGATTTGTCGGTACTTAACACAGCCAGTGGTCCCACTTGCCAACTGGAGAGTACTTGGTGTTTTCCCTATTTCTGACAATTCATGTGCCCCAATAATAATAAATGCCAGTTTGTTTGAACTATACAAAATGGCCATTAAAGAAAAAAAAAGCGATTAAACCCCACATTTGAGATGTCTAACTTGTCTTTTTCATAGTCATCTTGTTGATATGATTATTTGACCCATACATACTTAATTGTTTCCTTGCCTTGTCTTCTCCAGATTCAAAGCTGTAATGACAATGCCTGTCATCTATTGAGGGCTTTTAGGTAGGACCTCTGAAGAATATATCTGACTGCCGGTTCACAACTACAACCCCTTTAAGCATGAAGAAGCCAGAGCGGTCATCGCCCAAATCCCTCACGGTAGTTCGGGTTATTTCTTCAGAGGGGGGAATGTTGTAGGCAGTGGAGTTAGATAAAAATATTTTTAGGCAGTCAGGCAGGGCCAGGCCCTCAAAAGAAATAATACAGGAATCAAGATGTCTGCAAATCCGGAATGACAGAGGCTCCTGCTGTGAACAGACCTAAAGACCAAACAAATGCTAAAAGAGTAACACCAGGGATTGATATTCTAAATAGGTAGTGATCACCTGAAGAGACCCAAGTAAGTGACTAGCCCAACCCTTGAGGGGAAGAGACCCTGTTCCTATTCATACCCGCTATGTGACTCGCTTCCTCATTTGGTCCTGGGTCTAATCAACTTTACCTGAACAATGGTGCTTGTAATCCCATTGGTTGACCATAGTTTTGTCCCACCCCAAATCCACCTAAGCGAGACCCCTTCTTCTCTACCTTAGTCCCGCATGGTTTTGCCCTATAAAAGAGACAACTTCCTGGGCAACCTGCTTGGGGGGGGGGGGCTTCTGTCCCTCTCCCACAGAAGCTTTTCTATCCAATAAATTTTTTTCCTCAGCCTCCGTTTGTTCCTAAAATTCATTCTTCGGCTTTAGAGAACACGAACTCATCAAAGTCAGGTTGGGAGTTTTACTTCCCTGTATCACTACTAACCTGTCTTGAAACTATCTCATTGCTATTTCTTTCTCATTAAAATTAATTTAAAAAAATCAAGTTCAATATAATGTAAATAATACAACAATTTCTTTTTTTAAATAAAATAGAAAACTAACTAAAAAAAAAAAAAGAAAGGCTCAAGTCAACTACTTCTGTGGATAACCCACTACCATTGTGGGCTGCTGTACTGTGTTGAATTATTTTGCTGGATTCAAGCACCTATAGTATTTAGATGCCAATGGAATACCCATCTCTGACAGGACTAAACAAAAAAAGGGGATACAAAGGAAGGACCATTTTGTATTTGTATATACAGGATAGTCATAATAGATACACAGCTACTCTTGCTTAATTCAGTGAGTAGAAAGATTTGTACTAATAGTGTTTGGACCGGATATCCTGTCTTCTTTTGTACTATGAATAACCACTAAGAAGATAGCAATGTATTAATTATTGAAACTGTCCTGTTAATCAGTTTGATACTGATTATTGCTATTTGTTTCTCAATAAAATAAAATAAAGTAAAATAAAAAAGAGTAGCCACTAAGAAGACAAAAAAAAAGATTGCAAGGGAGTTACCTTTCCCAACATTATTTACAGCACCACCAAAAAATCCAGCATGTGACTAATTGGTAATCTTTTGATGTGTATTTTAACACTGACAAAGATTGCAGCCATGGGCATTTTGGTCTCACTGATTTTCCATTTTGTTCTGGGAAGAGTTATCCTCAAATGTGTTGTGTAACTTCTAGGGCAACATCCAAGGAACAGGTTTTTCACTTTAAATTAATTCTCTGTACGTAAACTGAACACATATTCTATTCAATACTATTGGTACCATAGCCAAGTTTCTGGGCTTATATCATTTTTCCCAATGTAAAAAGGGTTTTATTTCACTTCAAGTATCTTTCTTTCTTTCTTTCTTTCTTTCTTTCTTTCTTTCTTTCTTTCTTTCTTTCTTTCTTTCTTTCTTTCTTTCTTTCTTTCTGTTTTGCAGAGTCTTACTCTGTAGTTTAGGCTGACTTTGAACTTCCTATGTAGCTCAGGCTGGCCTTGAACTTGTGGTCATCCTCCTACCTCAGCATCCAGAGCACTGAGATTAGAAGTGCTACCACTTCCAACCTTCAGTCATGGTCAACTTCTGGAAACCAACAGAGTGTAATTAGATTGGTGCACTGGCACTGTAAATATACTGGAAAACTTTTAGTAAACTAAATTATGTTACTAAGATGAAGCATTTGATACTAATCGGCCTCTCATGATATTAGGAACACAGCTGTCTCTTCCCTTAATTTTTGTTGCTCTTGTTTTTAAATCCAGATTGCCAGTAATTTTCTACCTGACACTCTGAGAGTAATTTTTCTGGATTTGTGTATTTGTAATGCATTGAAAAGCACTATTATACATTTAGAAATATGCTTGTAAATGTGTCTGATTAACCTTCTAAAATTTCTAATTTTACATTCATATGAACACAGCCTTAATATTTCCAGTGTAGTGGCACTTTTGCATTTATTTATATTTGTACATGTATTTCTGACACCTAAATAATCTTAGCATATTTTTTTTTCTGATTATACTTGCTGGTGCTTTTTTCCACACTTTTCTCCCTGAGCCTTTAACATAGTTATACCAGATATGTGAAGGAGAACATGTGATTCCCCATTTAGTCCTCTACCCTACTGGCACAGATCAATCATCCCACTGGCATGGACTTTCTAGCTTGCATCACTGACATTTGGACTTTTCCAGTACACATCCTTAAAACAGGCCTGGGTGGGATATTACTGTGGGCTCTTTGCTGCTGGTTGGACTCATATGGGACCTTGTTATGGGCTGTAGGTCTAAAACAGGCCTGGGTGGGATATTACTGTGGGCTCTTTGCTGCTGGTTGGACTCATATGGGACCTTGTTATGGGCTGTAGGTCTTCAGCTGGCCCCACTTAGGACACTGCTGTGTGATCCAGGCCCTCAGTGGTATTGTTTTGATCTTTAGTGTGTGGACAGATTTTCTGCACTCTCTTTGTATATGATTTTTTTGGATAACTATTATAAAATAAATTTATCAACTCTGTGTCCTGTATATGGACTGCTCTGCTTAAAACCCTTGACTTGCCGGGCGTGGTGGCGCATGCTTGTAATCCC